>MU223957.1:494562-530828 GCA_018584345.1 Thuja plicata | reverse complement strand
CCTCTCCTTCTTCTATTAGTGACTGAATTTTGAAAGTCACTCCATCTTTCTTGAATGAGTATGCATTCTTGGTTCCATCGTGCATGGCTTGGCTATCAAATTTCCATGGCCTTCCAAGTAGAAGGTGACATGCATCCATGGGAAGAATGTCACATAGAACTCTATCTTTATACTTTCCAATGGTGAATTCTACCCATGTTTGTTCTCCTACAATCACATGCTGTCCTTCGTTGAGCCATGTAACCTTGTATGGGTTTTCATGTGGAATCCTTTTTAAATTTAACTTGATGGCTGCTTCTTCACTAATGATATTATCAATTGAGCCTGAATCAATAATGACTCTACACACCTTTCCTGTAATATTGCACTTCACTCTAAAGAGTGCCCTCCTTTGGCTTGGTTCTTCTTTGCTTGGCTCTCTGATTAAGGTCCTCCTTATCATGAGGTTCTCACCTTCTTCTGATTCTAATGGTACCTCAGATGGCTTGCTACTGCAACTTGATTCTTCTTGGGCATAATTAACTCTTTTTCCACCTCCTTGAGAAGTAGAACCTTTTTCAGGACACCGATATGCAGGGTGTCCAAATTGCTAACAATTGTAACACTTCATTAAAGAGAAGTAAGATCCTCTTCATTGGTTATTAGTTCTTCCTCTTGAACTACTATTTGAACCTCTTCCATGGTAATAACCACCTCTTGTGTTACTGGATTCTCCTTGATTCTCAATGAGTTTGGACTCACTCTAATTTCTTCCTCCATATCCTCGTCTATGACCTCTGTTGTCTCTTCCTCTTCCTCTGCTATTTGAATCTTGCTTCTTGAATTTTTCCTCCTCTTTGAGGTCTAGCTGGTAACATTGGTGTACAGTCTTGGGGTTTAAAAGACTAATTTCCTCTTGGATACTCAAGTTGAGTCCATTCAATTACCTAGCCACTTTCAAGATTTCTTCTTCCATCACATGCGACCTTAAGCATAGTTTGTGAAATTCTTCGGTGTAGGAACTAACTTCTAAATCTTTTTGTCTCAGATTTTGTCTCTTTTTGTGCAACTGCACATCATAATCATCAGGAAGGTAAATTTCCTTCATCTTGGCCACCATACCTTTCCAACTAGTTATGGGGTTCTTTCCTTCTTTTTCCCTCTCATCTTGGAAAAACTTCCACCAAGTGAGAGCAGTTCCTCTCAACCTTGTCTTGGCTATTCTTACTTTCTGAGCTTTGGTCATATTATCACAGTCAAAGTAATTTTCAAGACCTTCTATCCATTCCATGATTAATTATGGTTCCATCTTGACACTAAATAGAGGCACACCATCTAAGGACTTACCACTCATTGCCTTCAATGCTTTCAAGAATGGCTCTTCTTGAAGAACAGGGTCTGGCTCTGAAACAATGTCTTCCTCTTCCACTGCTTTACCCTTTCCATCAGCTTCTCTCATCTATTCATTGACTGCTATAGTCCTAAGCTTCCCTTCTTCCAACTTAGTTGCCATTTGAGCTAATTGTTCCTTTAGGTGTCTATTCTCCTCCTTTTTCTCTTCAACATCTTTTGCGAGTTCCGCATTGGTCACCATCTTGGATGAGTTGACAGAAGTTTCTGCAGATGACATCCAAACAACACATGCCCAAATCTTTTAGGGCTCTGATACCAATCTGATGTGGACAAAAGTCTTGTTGCTGCTACAAAACCAGCTTGGCTCTATTCTAAGATCTTTCTCCTAGATCCCTTAGGGTGTTCACAACCCTAAACTAAGGTAAGTCACTCTCAACTTCACCTCCTCTTCAAGACTTAGTCCCCATCGAAGTTCTTTTTATCTGCTCCTTACTGAACCTACACAAATAGATTCATTCAACCAATGTTTTCAGAACATTGTTCTCATTCTCTTTCCTAGCCAGAGTATTTCCAAGCTCGCCTAGGGTAAGATCTCCAGACTCATTGCTGCTGCTTCTCCTATAGAAAAAAAAAGGAAACTATGTACAAGGGCTCCTCTCAAGTTCCATCCCAACACATGATTCTCACCATGGATTCAGGAATCTCGAGGGGACATTACTATTTACAACCCAGAATGGGTGAAGAACTAATAGCTTACAAAATAGAAAATAAAGTAACTAATCTACTTGCATGCAAAATGAAGAAAGAAGGTTGATATCCACTAAACACACTATCTGCAAATTCTCATTACTAGAAACAAAAAAAAATAGTACAATAATCTGCAACTCTATGACTTCCTATAACTTCTCTTTCTTTTTCAGCCTCTACTCTCTAGATCTCTCAAATGAATGCTTTTGGATGTTATTTGTAACCATCCTCTCATAGGAAACAACCCTAACAGTCCACACATTTGCAATAATATCTTTAGGAACCATTACACTAACCATACTATCCATAAAAGACAAGATCTGCTTTTCATGGGCCGTTACAACTGAATATTACCAAGAAATAGTAATGCAAGCCAAGTTGCAGTATTGGCCGAGCTACAGTATTAACTCAGCTGCAGTGTTAACTTGGCATCAGTGTTAACTCAGCCTCTATGTTAACTCAACACTGCAGTGTTAACTCGGCCTCAGTGTTAACTCAACACTGCAGTGTTAACTCGATACTGCAGTGTTAACTAAGTAGCTTATCAAAGGTTCAAGATGCCTTGGTTGGATTTCTAGAGGCTTCCAGAATACCTCACACACACACACAACTAAAGGAAACCAACTAAGAAACCTATCTAGACATGGATTGACCTAGTCATATCCATCTTAGGGAAAACAAACAAATGACCTTCTAAGGTCCACACACACTCTCCTGACTTGGCTAGAGTCAATACATGCCTGAAATAAGGAGCTAGGGGTTTAAGATAGGTGTGCTCCTACACCACTGTTATTTCTCTATTTGTTTACGCATGATCACACTCATGGTTATCTTGGCTTTACATGCCTCGATACTCATGTACTCTTGCAACATCAACTAGAAATAATGTTCAGGTCATCTTGGCTTTTGTGCCATGGTGCTTACGATCATGTCCTACATTGTATCTGGTGAAAGTCATATTCATATTCTTATGGTTGCAATGGCACCAGTAAGGATTATATCAAATCCGATGTTCCAAAAATGCTCAATGATGATGATTATATGATGGGTCTCACAATCATGTCCTAGGGATTGCATCTAGCATAGGATTGCATTTTCATTGTAGACTTGCATTGTGACAACAATTTGATGTTCACTTCATTGTGTTCTCCTAGATTTGTACATTGGAGAGTTCTTCTTCAGCATCTTGGTTTCATCATGACTACACAAGCATTCAATCCTCGCTCTCAATTCTTCACATGCTCTCTTGGTTAGCATCTTACACACATCTAGACACCCTGCATGAGATGTTAGTACCATATACATTACATTTTCATTATCATTTACACATTGCATTTACATATTTCCATTCACAAGTGCATTTACATAAATCATCTACATACATACAACTTTGCATCTACATCAACATGTGCATTTCATAAACTCATAAACATCACATACATGTGCATTTCATACATCTACATATATTCAAAACATGTTCATTCATTTGCATACATTCTAAATCATCTAAACATATAAGCATATAGGAAACATCTCATAAACAATAAAATGTGACACATGCGATAATACCAAAAGATGAGCTCATATATATATATATATATATGTGTGTGTGTGTGTGTGTGTGTGTGTGTGTGTGTGTGTGTGTGTATTGATACAATACAAAATGGTGCTACTCGAGCATAGTCTATCTCAAAAGTGGTGATACAATACATGGATGCCAACGTATCAGATACATCCTATGATGTCATCTATCAGTATATCAAGCCTAACTCTGGCCCTCTCCCTCCTCACCTGGAGGAGGTGGAGGAGGAGGCATATCTAGTGTCGATGGTTCCTATGCACCCTTTGATTCTCTGACATACAAGGAAAATATCGGCAGCTGTGATGCCTCATCTGACACTACCCCCGCATAAGCTGCATAATAATAGTCCACTTAGGCAGCCTAATGTCCTCCCTCCACCCAAAGCTGCTCCTATGTCATCTGCAACTTCCCTCAGAGCTCTTGTACCTCTTGGTATCTATCAAGAAGCCATGCATCCCACACCGCAACTTGTACCTATAAGTCACCAACCTACCTCACAAGCTGTCACACTCTCTCTCTAGCTCTCCATAGGGCATCCTACGCCTGTGATAGTGCATCCCCAAGTACTGAACTCTATACCGGCTCCTATGTAGGCTGATCCTCCTACATTAGATCCTCCTATTGTCCCTCCTGCTACTTTGTTCACTCTTGTACATCATCGAGCTGTGCAGCTATCCTCATCCTCCTCTGGCTCCTGTTGCTGCTCGCACTGGGATCAATCTACATCTATCGTGCAGGCATGTCCACTTGTATAGTGCATGGTTGTGGTACCTTCTATGGTGGTGGACATGGTACCTATTGAGGTGGTGGCACTGGTGCCTGCTACTATGGCACCTGTGGTTGCACTACCTGTGTTGGCATTGCCATACCAACTGGATTCGTAAATCATGGGAATGGATGAGTGACAAAATGCTCCATGTACTCTGTAGTCATACCACCATCCGCAACCTCACTCAAATAGTCCCATTGAGTCCATGCTAGGGCTCATACATCAATCATACATCGACCAATATCTAACTTGGTCGACCATCCCCTCCTAAGCTCATCAGTAGCATAGGAATAGTACTCCTGTGAGATCTCCTGTGCCTGACTAAACTGCAGCCAGACACACGAAAGGGGGAATCATTTAATAATGGTAATGGCATGGCTGATGAGTGGCTGTGACACAAGCATGTAACCTAGCTGATCACTTGCATCATCCCACTTATCAGTAAGTCTCCAAGGTCGCCATACTATAGGAACCAGATCATCGATCGAAGCTCACCACTACTCTGTCTTACCCAGCGCGGGTTGGGTAATCAAACCTCTGTAACTATATATGTACGACTCCAATGGCTATCTTAGGTACCTGCACATGGGCCAGGTAACTAGAAGGTGCGCCCATGCCCACACCTATAGACCAAATACTCCTGCCACCATACTCTTCACCTCTTTATAGGCAATCTCATGGATCTCATGATACATGTGGGCTAACATACACTGCCCCCATCTATATCTGACTGGCTCCTCCAACATCCTCTATAACATTCGGCCCCAACCACACTCAAAACCATGCTGACTATGATCTAACATCAGATATCATCCAAGGAATGATGCCAACACCATGACCAATCGGTGTCCAGGCCCGTACTCTTTGATCAACTCCTCCCATGGGATGGCTCGACCCATGACAAGCTCATCCTGCAAGATCTCTTGCAGTGCTAGTGTACCTAGCTGTGGCTGTACCTCATACTCCACTCTAGGACCGTAGAAGGGTATCCTGAGAATCCTATAGATATCCTCCAGTGTCACTGTCATCTTAGCTTGAGGAAGCTAAAAGGTGTTCATTCTTGAATGGAAACGCTCCACTAACGCTCCTAGTAACCCGTGATTAACCCGAATGTCAAGTATCTCACAGAGATGTGATAGGCCCAAACTATAAATATGCATGATATCAGCATCATCCAGCTACTGGACAAGCCCACTAATAGCAGGATGATGTGACCTGAAGGCTATATCTGAGAAGTCAACCTACAAGACATGCAAACAACAACACACAATCAATAATTGGCTCATAATTCAAGATAATCAATGCAAAAATGAGAATTAAAGAATTATAGACATCCTATAGATAGGAACAATGCTAACACAAATGCTATTGGATGCAACACAGACTCATTTTGCATTCAAACTGTAAGTGATGTCCATGTGAAGAAGCAACCTTTCACGCTAAGAAGTTTCTAGGCTCGTGCAAAGTTTCTTCCCCGTGCGAAGTTTCATGCCTATCCGTGTGAGAAACCCCCTTTTGAAGGGTTTCCCACATGAGACGTGGCTACCCCCCCATGTGATAATACCCACTGATTGGTGCGAGAAACTTCCTTTTAGTAGTTTCTCGCAGAAGCTTTCTTCCTGAGCCGTGTGAAGAAACTAGTTCTTCACGCAAGAACCCGCATACCACTATCTAAAAACATGCACAACCATTAAAAAATTAACTAAAAATAGTGAAGTTTGAAATGACAAAGATGTTATTTGAGCACTTACCGAGGGTCTGTATGCTGTTGGCCGACTATGCCACTTGGATCGCTTGAAACGATGAGTGCTTACGAGGACCACCATTCTCGCTCACAACTCTTTTCTCAAAAGTCAATGGATGAAAATGATTTGAAAATGACCTTTTGGACTCATATATAGGTTATGACCTAATTTTCAAAAGTGCTCCGATTTGCATGAAAATTTCACCACTAGCTAATTTGACTTCTCTGAAACCATTTTCGTGATCAAAATCAAAATCTGACACTTCTATATAGCTCAAAATCACATTTTAAAATTTTGGGACCAACGCGATCGAACGCTTGTGCAATCGACTTTCTAACGTCGCTTTCTTGATAGAATCATATCTAGTCAACATTTTCTCAGATCTTTGACTTTTTTCCTCAAAAGTCAACTCTAGTCAATTTTGGTCAACCCTAGTCAAACTTGGTCAACCAAACCTTGAAATCACTCCAAATTGATTCTGAATCTTCTGAATTCTTTCGTAATCTGTTATGAGTTTTTCTTGATCTATGATTCAACATATCTCTATGATTTATTTTTCTCAATCATCATTATGACATGTCATGTTTCCATTTCGCTCCCGAGGGGGCAGGATGATTACATCATTGAATTTATTTTTATCAATCTGATCTGAATTCAAAAGTCCTCATTGCTAGGGGCATCTCATCACTTGGGGCATGTTCAATTTTTGTACTTCAAAGTCAAAACTAGATACTCCACAATCAATAGGGGCATCTTTGTTCCTTACATCTTGTCATCTAATAGGTATCGGGGCAATCTAACCCAGATCCCTGAGGATAAAGCTTTGTTGTAGAGATGATTCTCGAAATCTCAATCTATTAAATATCTGAGCAATCTAACTCAGATTATTGAGGATCAAGCTCTATTTTCGAGATGGTTCTAGAAAACTCATCTATTGGGAATTATGGCAATCTAACCCTGACTCCTGAAAATCAAGCTCCATTCTGGAGATGATTCTAAAACTTGATCTAACTAGTGTCTAGGAAATCTAACCTAGATATTGGGGGACTAAGCTTCATTCTGGAGATAGTCCTAAAATATCTATTGACTATCTATTTATGGAAAGGTATCGGGGCAATCTATCCCTGCCTCCTAAAGATTGAGCCTCATTCTGGGGACATTCTTTTGAAATATATCAATCTATTAGGTATCTAAGAAATATAACTCGGATCCGTGAGGATCAAGCTTCGTTCTGGAGATGATTCTCAAAATCTCAATCTATTAGGTATCTGAGAAATCTAACTTAGATCCCTGAGGATCAGGCTTCATTCTGGAGATGATTCTCAAAATCTTAATCTATTAGGTATCAGGGCAATCTAACCTGGATCCTTGAGGATCAAGCTTCATTTTGAAGATTACCCTCGAAAACTCTACCTGACCGATGTCTTGGCAATCTAACCTAGACTTTGGAGAGTTAAAGCTCTATTCTGGAGATGGCTCTAAAATTTTCATCAATCGATCTTGGCATCATCAATTTTCAAAATCTATTCTTCTGTGCTTCAGATATTAGACTATTCTTTGAATCAATGCGTTGCATCTTGCACATCAATTCAAAGAGGGGAAAAATGTAACACCCCAAAATTGGCATCTTGCAACCCTAACCAATTTTGTTGCATTTGTCATTCTTCTGGATCATCAAAGTCCTATTGGACTAGGCAATTCTAAGTTTTGACCAACTCTACTTGACCTAAGTGTCAAATGCAGAAAATCCTAAATCTGCATTAATCATACATTATATTTAATTCCTAAAATATCAATTAGCTAAATAAACCCAATGATTGAATTAATTTAATTATAAAGTCCTAAAACTTTAATTAAATTAAACTCACCCCTTTTAGCTAAAACACATAAAAAAAGGAATTAAATAATATTTAATTATTAAATAAATATCCTCATCTCAATAATTGAATTTAATTATTCAAATAATTGAGAAAAATACATTTATGAGGTTATATTTAATTTAATTAATTAAATATACTCTCAAAAATATTCTCTCCAGTTCAAAAATGGAAACTTTGAATTAACTGTTCTTTAAAGAGAAAGAAAATAGTTAAAGAGAAATAAAACAGTTAAAATAAAAAAGAAAATAGTTAAAAAAACAAAGGGAAAACAATTTTTATTGTTTTCTTTTAAAGAAAGCTTTCTATTTTTAACTGGCTTTTCTATCTGTTTTATTCCAAAAAGGAAACTTTCTATTCCGAGTAGACAATCAATCTATAAAAGAACTCTCATTTCTCATTCAGGCCCCAGTCATTTTTATGCATTGTTAGAATAATGAATTGCTGCTACTTTTAGTTGATAATCTCATTTCTAGTTAAAAACTCTCATTTGCAATAGATTAATGTCAATTTCTTAGATTAATTGCATTACAATCATGTCTTAGTTTATTCTCATTTTAATTTTTAGATTAATCTTGCATCTTTCATGTTCTTAGATTAATCTCGCATTGCATTCATGGAGAAAATCCTTCATTCTTAGACTGGTCTAGGTTGTGAGATTCTCGTTCTAAGAGTTATTCAAAACCCACGTCTACGATAGAAGGCAACAGGTAAAATCATATAGGCATGCAGGATGAATAACTCATATTCACTTCTGTATGTGGCTGATGAAAAAGGACTATGTTGAAGTGTATGGCTAAGTAACAAGGCCAAATTTAGCATATACTGTAATCACCTCTATCAGACTTCTTTTCAAATGATCTGTCATTACTTCTATTATCTTTTCTTCTATTAGTACATCTTGCAGTAAAGTGTCCAATCTCTTTACAATTAAAACAAACAAGTGGTAATTTACCTTTGTATTTACCTTTGCCTCTCTGCAATATTCTAGCCATAAGTGCTTCAATTTCATCAAGATCATCTTCTTCACTTTCACTATCAAAATCTTTTCTCATAGTGTTTTTATGACTTGATTTACTTATTCTCATAGAAGTTTTGAATGTAGACTCTATGTTTGGTAAGACACTAACCCTGCTCATTGGTAATGTTGTGCATTTAGCTTTTCAGGTAACACTATGACTCTACTCTTTTACTCTAACAGTCGGTGTGCACTCCATCGGTGTATGTAGTCACTTAGTGAATACTTGACTTGTATGCATTATTGATAGCATAGCCTTGATTCATTGGTTCTTTGAAGTCTTTTGCAATATTTCCATTACCATATAGATTATATCAAGTTGACATCAATGATAATACAATACATTAACTAATTTAATACCTTGCATGATCATCAACTTAATATATTCAAACATTCAATCAGTTACATGTCATCACTTGCATGAACCATCTTGAATCCCTCTGCAATTGTAGGTCAGATCACAATATGATACCCCACAACAATATTACCAACTAGGGTTAGGGTTTATAAGAAGGAACTTAGATCTCACCAATGCTCTGATACCACCCGATGTAAGGAGGGTCAGTGTTTGGACCTAGGGCTCTCCCAACTACCATACCATCTTGAAAACACAATGCCAAAATAACAACAATACATTGAGAGAAGAAACAACAAAGATCCTTATCATTAGTTGATCAAACTCATTACATGTCGGACTATAAGGCCTTCCCATTTTGGGCCATATACATTCATTGAATTACAAATTGATCTTCATGCGTGTGAGGTCACAGACCTTCTTTATAGATAATTCAATCCTTCTCTTCTAACTTCTTAAAACTACTATCCAAAATCTGACATAGAAATAAATATATACAAGGGTCCACCAAATAGGTCGAAACTCAAATCCATAAGTGAGACCCAAATTTAGGTCCACACAAATCCCAATGAGAGACCCCATTTTAAATTAAACCATGTAAATTAAATGCAGAATTTGGCAACCAGATCCAACTCCAAAATAAACAACTTGGGAAAAAGATGACCAAGCAACAGAGTAACTAAGGAAAAGAACAACCTGAGCAACATAAACATGACTCCCGCCAAGCATACCCAAGAAACATAAGACAAACCCAAGAGATAGAAAAAGAACTCAATATCAAGCATGCCTGACTGACCGAAACCCGAGCAACAAAGACCAATTCAGAACAAGAATAACTGAGCAACATAAGACAAACCCAAGTGAAAGAACTCAAGCAACAGAGTACTTCCTCAGCAGCCTCCAAAAAAACTAAAGAACAAAACAAACATCTTTTTGGTTGAGAAAGATTTCCAATGACCCAAAATGCTCCTACATCATGTATATAAAGATGTAATCATTTGTAATTACAAATGGGAGGGAGAGTATGTGTGCGAGTATGAAGAGATTGTGTGAAGAGGTATGAGTGGAATCTACAATTGAGGTAGATATTTGATGTACTTCTTTGGAAATGTATTAGAATGATAGAGACTCTATTAGTTAGTGTTAGCAATAATAGTCCATTAACACAACTAGGATTGGGTGGTGAATCAATTGTGTACCAAATTCTTCAACTTACAAAATTATAAGCCAATTATTCAATGTAAATAAAAAAACTTCAAATGAAACACTATAACACAAGCAATTGTTATCTAGGAAACCTTGTTCAGGGAAAAAACCCCAGTAGGAATTAGTACCCACAAATAATGCACTAAAATTATTGTATCCCTGTTAGGAGTTTTAGCCCTATTAGGAGCTGATTATTACATACAGTACATAGTCCCTATTAAAGGACAAACCCTATTAGGAGTAAAGAGAAACAAGAGGCTCACTTCCCAAAAGAGAAGGTTAAATCCACCTTTTGGACTCATTGTCCAAAGTACACATATAGAAGTATAAATAACCAATGAACTAACTAAGAGAAACTTTATTTTCCTAAACAATTCCAATGAAGCTCATCAAAATCACTATCTCTTCTCTACATCAAGTAAACAATCTCACAACTTCTACTGCTTCCTTCCACACATTCTCATCAAGAACAACTCTCATTTATACAGGTTTACAATGATAAATTAGGTTGGCCATTTAGCACCTCCCTAATGAATAAACAATTACATAGACTCTTGATAATATACACATGGTACCTTAAAAAAGTAAACATAAAATAAAGATCATCAATTATACTTCAAGATCTGTAATCCATGCTCGCCATCCTCTAAACATGTTACACCATTGTAGTCAGCCACACATAGATCTTCAGGAGATCACACACCTCACCTGACATCCCCAAGAACTCAATGACCCAAGAATCACAAATAAAATTATTCAATATGTCTTCTACCATGCCTCAATCTCTCATGTCACAACTCATCCTCACATCGAAGTTATCTCCAAAACTCAGAGACCAACTCTGTCACAATCCTCTATCACTATTCTGTAACCAATCTTCACCAAAACAACTATAACTTATGCCAACATTAATATCAAGCCAAGAAACCTTAGATATAAGATCTCTGCTCATTCTCATATACATCTCCATTCTTGTATGCTCTGAAATCCCATACAGTGTCGATACACTTCTTCTAGTCTTGCAGGTACCAGTGATAACTAGTCTATCTGAGACTTTTGATGAAACCAACTGAAACATATGTTGAAATCAATGAAAAAACATGAATGTCAACACCTAACAAAAAAAATTCCAAAAATCTCCCACTCTGGCATTAATGGAAACATATGTGAAAATCCATCAACCCAAGAGTGTCCTTAATAAAATCTTCTCAATATCCTCTTCACAGCTCCCCCTAAGACAATAGGGTTTTTTCACTTGAATCTCTCCCCCTTTGATATAAATGGAAAAGGGTGCCATAAATCTTATCCTTCTTTGACCATCCCACCTCTGCAAGATGTAGCTTTTCAAATTTTCATGCCTTCAACAATTGGGTGCTTGATCACCCAAATATGTTATGTTGTGTTCCTGCGATCACTCCTCCTAAGGAGTGAATCCGAGCATCAAGTCCATGGAATGATATAGCTCTAATAGCTATGGGCTGATGCATTTATGCATCATTTATCTCTTGCAAGGAGGGGTTCTCACCCAAAGCATACCTTTGAGATACTCAAAGACATCTTTTGACCAAGATTATGTGAATATATCTTCTATTTTCTCCTTTGTACCGATGTACTCCAATCTGACTTCCATTTCTAGAACCTTGTCTCTTAAGAAGTGATATTTGATTGAAATATGTTTGGTATTTGAATGCATAATGTGATTCTATGACATATTCATTATGCTTGTATTGTTGCAATGTATAACCACTAGCTCTTCAAAAGTAATCATAATTTCCTTCAACATCTGCTTCATCCACACAACCTATGTACAATTTATAAAAAAAATCAACATACTCTCATTCAGTAGTAGACTGAGCTATACAATCCTACTTCTTACTTAACCATGAAACCAACCTCTTTCCAAGGAAAAATGCACCACCACTTGTGCTATTCCTATCATCAACACTTCCTGCCCAATTGGCATCAGTATAAGCATGGAAAGTAAAGTTGTTAGAATTTTCATAACATAAACCATAATCCACTGTTCATTTCACATATATGAATATTATCTTCACTATAGAAAGATGAGTCTCTTTAGGATCAGTTTGGAACCTCACAACAATTCCAACTGCATTAACAATGTCTGGTCTAGTGTGAGTTAGATATTGTAAGCCTCTAATCATGGATATGTACTTTGTCTAAAAAACACTTTGAGATTCATCAGTAGTAGTAAGCTTGCAACTAGTAACCATTGGTGTTCCAACAATTTTACAATCTTCCATTCAAATTTTTTTCAATAATTCCTTAAGATACTTGGTTTGAGAGATGAAAATACCATGTTTGTTTTGAGTTATTTGCAAACCAAGGAAGAACTTCATTTCACCAATCATAGACATTTAAAATTCATTTTTCATTTCCCTAGAAAACTTCTTACTTATTTCATCATTTCCTCCAAAAATAATATCATCTACAAAGACTTCAACAATATTGATTCCATCTTCACTAGTTATCAAGTACAGATTACTATATGCACTACCTTTTTTGAAACCAAGATGTAGTAAATACCTAGCTAACTGAACATACCATGCTCTAGGTTCTTATTGCAGTCCATACAATGCCTTTTTCAATTTGCAAATGATGTTCTCATTATCTGTTAAGGGAAAGCCATCAGACTGCTCAATGTATACTTCTTCCTCTAGATCTCCATTCAGAAATGCGGATTTCACATCCATCTAATATACCTTAAAGTCCTTGTGTGCTGCATAATAAAGGAACAATCTTACTACTTCTAGTCTCGTAATAGGAGAAAATGTTTTTTCAAAGTCTATGCCTTCTTGTTGTGAGTAGCCTTTAAAAACCCGTCTAGCCTTATTCCTTACAACTATACCTTCTTCATTCATTTTGTTTCTATAAACCCATTTAGTCCCTATAAGATTCTTGTCCTTAGGTTTAGGAACCAATTCCCAAGTGTTGTTTTTCTCTATCTGATCCAATTCATCCTGCATCACTTTAGTCCAAGATTAATCTCTACATGCCTCATCAGTAGTTTTTGGTTGTACTTGTAAAATTAAACAAAAGTCATTTCTTATTATTGATCTTGTCATCATTCCTTTATTTACATCACCAATAATTTGATTCACAGGATATTTTTTCTTAACATACCTTGGTGTCTTTGGAGTCTTAGTAGGATCATTCAAGCATACCTCAATTTCATTGTCAACATTAAGATTTTCCTCTAGACTTGCAGTAGTCTCCCTATTCTCTAAAATATTATTATAGTCATAAATTATTTCTTGAATATGAAATTTACACCAATTCTCACATTAGCACTTTCAACTATCTTCCTCAATCTTATATTGAAACATTTATAAGCCTTACATTTAGTGAAATAAACAAGGAAAATTACTTCATCACTTCTAGCATCAAATTTTACTATCTCATCATCCCTTTTTATATAAAATTTGCTACCAAATATTATGAATTATTTTACATTAGGACCATGATTAAACCAAAGTTCACAAGGTGTCTTATTGGTACCTTCTTTGATCTGAATTTTGTTTAAAGTGTAGACTACAGTACCAATAACTTATCTCTAATGCACATGCAACACATTCCCTTCAAGCAACATAGTCCTGATAACATCTAGTATAGTTATGTTCTTTGCTTTGCAATCCCATTTTGTTGTAGTGTCTGAGGAGCTGATGTTTGTCTATATATACCATACTCTTCAAAGTAGGTATTAAACATATATGATGTAAACTCTCCACCTCTATCTAACCTTAAAAATTTTATCTTCAGACCTAATTCATTCTCAACTTTTACATTGAAAATATTAAAATTATCAAAAGATTCATATTTTTCTTTAAAAAATGCAATCCACATCATCCTAGAATAGTCATCAACAAAGAGTATAAAATATCTTTCACCATAGTATGATCTTGTTCTTGCAGGACCATAGAGATTTGTATGCACTAGATCCAACTTCCTCTTTGCTGTGTAAGATTTTCTCTAAAAGCTACTTCTAGTTTGTTTTCCCATCACACACTCTCTACACATGGTGTTAGAAGGTTTCACAATTTTTGGTAAATCTCTAACTGCATTTATTGTACTTTCTTTCACAATGTTATCAAAATTTATGTGACAAAAATTTCTATTCCATAACCAATTGTCATCAACCTTTGCAAAAAAACAAGTAACCTTTGTAGTATTCAATTCAAACACATTACCTCTTGCCTTTGTACCTGATGCGATCAAATCTCTTGTCTGACTTCTGATAGTACATTTCCCACCATTGAACTTCAAATGATAGCCCTTTTCTACAAGATATCCAACACTCAAAAAGTTGTGCTTAAGTACATCAAAAAGAAATATATCATCAATATTATTGATGGATTACTGAGAGGGGGTGAATCAGAAAACTATGATACTTAATACTTAAAAAATTAAATCTGATTCAACTCGGTAGGATAAACAATAATTGCAACTGAATCACCAAATATCTCAAATAACTTAAGTAATAACTTCCATAAACTATAAAAAACATGCTAATTAACCATTCAAAACATTTGACAACATATTTAACGAGGAAAACCAATTTTGGAAAAACCTCCGTGGGAATTGTCACCCACAAATGAAAACAATCTTATGAAGTATGCTCAGTTAAAAGCTTCTCTTGTTAAAGATTACAATACATATTTGTTAAATGTTACCCTGTTAGGGGATTCACCTTAGACCCGTTAATATCTTCACCCTATTAGGAGTGGCCTGGTTAGAGGGTTTTGAACACTCTTTTAGAATCACCTTTCTCAAGGATTTTACAAAAGACTGTTAAGTTCACTCGGTTAAGAGATTTTTTTTGTTACAAATGCAAATAATAAACAATATGTAAATTATCTATAAAACTGCAACTACCTCTTGCTTGATCAGATCCCTTTATGATCTCTCTAACTACTGGCATCAACACTTCATTAATCTCTTCACTTAGACTCAAATTTATCTCTTCTTTTCTCTTCACTGCATCACTCGGTAGCACTTTAAATCTTCAACTTGCCAACCATTTGTTCTTCAAATTCATCCTTTAAATAGACTCTGTTCTTGCCTCTTAATCTTCTTGATTAGGTTTTCCTTTAATCACACTTAGCTGTTAGATTAAATTTTTTGAACTAATTTAGTGAACTTGAAACTCGGTTAGCCACTTTGGAATCACCTCAGAACTTTCACTTTTCTTGGAAATAAAACTTTTAATTTTATCGCTTAATCTATAACATAGATTTATTCCTTGAATTTTACCATGTGTAGATCTTGTAACCAACTTACTTTTCATTCTTGGAATCCTCCAAATCACTGTAGCATTGCATTAAATGTGTTTTTATCATTTTTATCACATTTGTTATGTTCGGTGACTAACATGCACTGCTCGGTGCTTCAATTTCTCAGTGTCCTAACTGAATTTCATAACCCTTTACCAACAAAATCTCTTTTCTTGATAACATAACTATTTATTCTTACCGACTTTCTCAATCTTCTTTTCTGACTTGATAAACTAGAAACCAATTATCTTAAGATGTTCTTATCATTGTCTAATATTTATCTATTTCCTAATTAAATGAACTTCAAAAGATATGGAAATTCAATATGAACCATTAATCAATTTCTTGACATTAATTAAAAAGAAAAACCTAATCTAATTCTTTCTACAATCATGTATACCTCTGATCTCGGTCTTCATCATCATCTCCATCAGTTGAGTAACAATCTCCCTCTTTGGCATTGATGGCAACACTATCAATTGATGATGGAAACATTTTTCATTGTCTTTTTATAGCTTTGATCCGCCTTTACTCCCTCTGATATGTTTGATCTTTTTGTCCCTCTGTGTTCATTCTATCTCAAGAGAGTAATGCATATACTTCCTCTTTTTGTTCTTTCAATTAGTCATTCTCCCTTTAGCTTTGTATTCATAAATTATTCATTATCCCTCTTTGACAACAATGCCAAAGGTTCATACTCCTTAAAACTTGTTCAAGTAGTGGATCATACCTTTCATGTACTGATAACTCTTTGCATACATAATTACTTCACACAACTTTAGGCAACACCTAAAGTGTGGATACTAGCATCAACTCATAAAATAGATATTCCATTGAGTCCTAGAAGTGATACAACATGCATTTTCCAATAATCAATGTTGGATAGGGGTAGAAATCCTAACTTAACTCAGAGATACTCAAATGCATCCTTCGATAGTGTCTTAGTGAATATATCTTCTAATTTCTCTTTTGAACTCACATACTCCAACATCACCTTGTTGTATTGAAATTTCTCTCTCAAGTAATGATACTTGATAGATATGTGTTTGGTATTAGAATGCATTACTAGATTCTTTGATATGTTTATAACAATTTTGTTATCACAAAAGATAGTAACTCAATTGGTTATCTCCTCTTGCATACCTTCTAGTAGCTATTTGATCCATAAAATATGTGCATAATTCATAGTTGTTGCAACAAATCTAGCCTCAATAGTAGACTGTGATATACAACTTTGCTTCTTACTCAGCCGTGTAACTATTATTTCTCCTAAAAGAAAGTGTCTCCACTTGTACTCTTTCTATCATCAATATTTTAGGCCCAATGAGCATATGTGTATACTGTTAACTCAAAAGTTCATCCTTTCTTATATAGTAGACCAAAGTCCTCAGTTCCTTTCAGATATCTAAACATCCTTTTCACTATAGACATATGTGAATCCTTTAGATTGGCAAAAAATCTAGCAACAATGCCAACTACATGAGCCATATCTGGTTTTCTATGAACAACATATTATAGCTTACCAATCATTGATCGATAGTGTGTCTCATTTACTTTGACTCATCTTCCTTTGATAGCTTGCAACTAGTGATCATCAGTGTTCCAACTGATCTTGAGTATTCCATTCCAAAAGTATTTAGGATCTGTTTGATGCACTTTGATTTTGAAATCTAGATCCCATATTTTACTTGTTGAATTTGTAGTCCAAGAAAGAATTTAATCTCTCAAAACATAGAAATTTCAAATTCTTTTCTCATTTCTTCAGAAAAATATATACATAATGTATCATTACCTCCAAAAATAATATCATCAAAAATAATCTTAGCAATCAAAATCTTGTTAGTACTATCACATGTCAGATAAACATTGCTATTATCACTAGATCTTTGAAATCCAATCTTGATTATATATGCATGCAATCTTTCATACCAAGCTTGGGGTGCTTCTTTCAAACTATATAGTGGCTTGTGCAATTTGACTACCATGTCCTTGTTAGTATTCTCAACAAATCCTTCATGTTGTTTTAAATAAACTTATTCTTCAAGAATAACAATAATAAACATAGACTTGACTTCCGTTTGATAGACTTTAAATCCTTTGTAGGCTACATATGCTAGTAGAATTCTAACTCCTAATTTATAAACAGGTCCAAAAGTTTCACCATAGTCAATTCCATCTTGTACATATCCCTTGCAAACTAATTTTTCTTTGTTTCTTACTATATCTCCATGCTCATTCAATTTATTTTTAAAAATCTATTTAGTACCTATAACATTTTTATCTTTAGGTTTCAGTACTAAAGTCCATGTGTTATTCTTCACAATTTGATCTAACTCTTCTTTCATTGCTTTACCCCAATCATAATTTTTCAACGCATCTTTAACTCTTCTCGGTTCTAATTGAGAAACTAAGCATGCATTTTATCTTACCTTGCTTCTTGTCATAATTCCTGCATCTTTGTCTCCAATTATATTACTCGGTGAGTGGCGTCTGCTTATATGTTTGGATAGAAAAGGATCGGTAATTGATGGAACTTCATTTCCATCATTTGGTGGTAGTACTCTCTATTCATCTTCCTCCTTGGTTTGTGCATTCAATAGGGTATCAGGAACATCTGGTTGAACATATATATAAATCTTTGATAAACTTCAGATTCCTTCTTGCTATCCTCATCATTTCTCTCTACAAATTCGTCAGTTCTCACATTTGCACTTTCCACAATTTTGCTAGTAGATTTTTTCATACATTTGTAAGATTTTCTCTTTGTATAATATCCTAAGAATATTCCCACACATCCTTTAGAATCAAATTTACCATCTCTTGGATCTTTATAAATATAGCATCTACTTCAAAATAATTTGAAATAACTCACATTAGGTTTGTGATCATACCAAATCTCATAAGGTGTCTTGTGTGTACCTTTCTTCAATTGAACTCAGTTAAGTGTGTAAGCAACAGTGTTGAATGCTTCTCTCCAATAGATTTGAGAAATTCCCTTCTCAATCATTAGTGTTCTTGCATAATCTACAATAGATCTATTTCTTCTTTCAGCTATATCTTTCTGTCGCGGTGTCCTTGGTACATACAATTGTCTCTTTACTCCATGTTCATTGCAAAAGAGTGTAAACTCATTAGAAGTAAACTCTCCTCCTCTGTCAGATCTTAGACACTTTAGTTTTCTTCCAATTTCTTTATCAACTCTTTCCTTGTACCACTTAAACATCTAGAAAGATTCATATTTCTCTTTCAAAAACATGACAAACATCATTCTAGAAGAGTCATCAACAAACAAATAAAATATCTATCACCATAGTATCTTTGTGTCCTCATCGGTCCACATAAGTCAGTGTGCAAAAAGTCCAAAATTCCCTGTGTAACATAAGTCTTACTTGTAAAACTTGACTTAGTCATTTTTCCAACTTAACATTCTTAGGTTTTTCTAATCTCGGTAGACCTCTCACTCTATTCTTTTTTCTTACTTCAATTAGGTTGTCAAAATTTACATGACATAATATTTTGTGCCACAACCATGCATCCTAAACTTTAGCATACAAACAACTCTTAATAGATGTATCAAGGTAAAATAGGTTACATTTAGATTGTTCTCCAGTGGCAATCAAACTTCTTTTCTAATCAAATACTTTTACCTTCCCATTCTGAAATTCTAGTTGGTGACCTTAATTGTTTAGTTGTGCCACACTCAACAAATTGTAGTTTAATCCTTCAACCCAACAAACATCATCACATATTGTATTATTTAACAGAATTATTGAACCTTTACCATTCATGGGATATGGAGCATCATTATCGAATCTAACATATCCTCCATTATGTTCTTCCATTTTAATGAAATTAAGTATATCACCAGTCATGTGATGTGAACACCCATTGTCTATAATCCAGGTTTCATTTTTACTTACATGTGATATTATGTATTTTTCTTCTTTCTTTTCTTCATCAAAATTGTCCTTGATGGAAACATATACAACCTCTTCTTCAACATCATCATCTTTATCATCATCAGTTATTCCTTCATTAGCCATATGACATGACTTCTTACCTTTATTCTTGTAGTCTTAGAATCTTATGAATCTATTTTCTCTTTTGTTCTCATCTTGGTTGTCTTTCTTCTCATTACTGTCATTGTCAGAGCATCTACAAGCAATATGTCCAATCTTATTACATTTAAAACATTTCAAGGGAAAATTAAATTTTTATTTTCCTTTACCTCTCTATATTATTCTAGCTAGAAGAGCTTCAAATTTCCTTTCATTTTCTTTATCTTTAACATACAGTTCTTCTAACTCACTCTTGCAGCTATAGAATCTTTCACTAGCACTACTCACATATCCATCAATAAGTCTAGACTCCCTAGAAATTCCAATCTTCAAAAATGATTTAAATGTAGACTCAATCCTAGAAGTAGTAGGTAAACTATTATCAAAATCACTAAGCTCAAAAGAAATCAACTTACCAATAGTAGCATCTTGTGAAATAGTCATATGATGAATAGATCTTAATTCTTGTATTGTAGACACTCGGATAGCATAAATAGGAAGCAATGTTCTCAACAACTTGCTTGTCACATATTCTTCAGTAATTTTACCTCAAACACCTCTTATAAAATTCACAGTTTCCTTTAGTCTAGTGATGTATAGTGTAACATTTTCACCTTCCTTCATCCTCATAGAATCAAATTTCCCTCTTAATCTTTCAACCTCTGCCTTCATAACATGTCAATCTCCACCATGTATCAATTCAATCCTATCCCACATATTCTTTGTTGTATCAAATCCTATAATGTCATTGAACTATAGGTTGGTGAGACTAGATGATATCTCAATCATTGCTTGTGTGTGGTCTTGTTTTTCTCTTATCTATTCAACTGTCAAGGGACTAGTTTCTAGTGGTGTATATTTGTTGTCAACATAATATACTACATAATATTCAATACCAGATAGGTGTAACCTCATTCATTTTTTCCACATAGAAAAGTTATCCTTATTCAACTTAGGTGCCTCCCTCTTATACATCTTCATATCTTTAACTCAAGCCCTTTTAAACTGATCTCTTGGAGTACTTAGCTCTGATACCAATTATTGGATTATTGAGAGGAGGGTGAATTTGAAAACTATGATACTTAATACTTAAAAAACTTAACGCTGATTTAACTTGGTAGGATAAACAACAGTAGCAACCAAATCACCAAATATCTCAAATAACTTAAGCAGTAACTTGTATAAACAGTAAAAAAAATGCACATTAACCATTCAACACATTTGACAAGATATTTAACGAGGAAACCCAATTTGAGAAAAATCTCCATGAGAATTGTCACCCACAAATGAAAATACTCTTCTAAAGTATGCTCAGTTAAAAGCTTATCCTGTTAAAGATTACAATACACATTTGATAAATGTGATCCTATTAGGGGATTTACCTTAGGCCTATTAAGATCTTCACCCTATTAAGAGTGGCCTGGTTAGAGGTCTTTGAACATTCTATTAGAATGTCACCTTTCTCAAGGATTTTACAAAAGACTATTAAGTCCACTCAGTTAAGAGATTTTTCTGTTACAAATACAAATAAGAAACAATATGTAAATGATCTATTAAAATGCAACTACCTCTTACTTGATCAGATCCCTTT
Source organism: Thuja plicata (assembly GCA_018584345.1). NCBI lineage: Eukaryota > Viridiplantae > Streptophyta > Pinopsida > Cupressales > Cupressaceae > Thuja > Thuja plicata. Next base: position 509,260 of record MU223957.1, on the reverse strand, counting down.
ATGCTCTATCATACTAATTTCATCAACACTTCATTAATATCTTCACTTAGACTCATATTTATCTCTTCTTTTCTCTTCACTACATCACTCAGTAGCACTTCAACTCTTCAACTTGCCAGCCATTTGTTCTTCAAATTCATCCTTTAAATAGATTTTTTTTTTGCCTCTTAATCTTCTTGATTAGGTTTTCCTTCAATCATGCTCATGCTCAACCGTTAGATTAAATTTTTTGAACTTATTCAATGAACTTAAAACTTAGTTATCCGCTTCATCATCACCTTGTAACTTGCACTATTCTTGAAAATAAAACATTTTCTTTTACCGCTTAAACTATACCATAGATTTCTTCCTTGAATTTTTCCGTGCATAGATCTTGTAACTAACTTAATTTTCATTCTTGGAATCCTCTGGATCATTGTAGCATTACATTAAATGCGTTCTTATCCTTGTTTCTCACATCTCTTATGTTCAGTGACTAGCATGCACTTCTCGGTGCTTCAATGTCTCAGTGTCCTGACTGACATTCATAACCCTTTACCGACAGACTCTCTCTTCTTGGTAACATAACTCTTTAGTCTTACTAAATTTATGAATCTGCTTTACCAACTTGATAAAGTATAAACCAATTATCTCAAGATGATCTTATAATTCTCTGATATTTATCTATTTCCCAGTTAAATCAACTCCAAAAGATATGAAAATTCAATATGAACCATAAATCAATTGCTTGACATAAATGAAAAACAAAAATTGATCTAATTATTTCTACAATCACATATACCTCTGATCTTGGTCTTCATCATCATTTCCATGAGTTGAGTAACTAGTTTTACCATCACTAGTAATCAATCTTACTCGAATGATAAATTTAGGAGTGTTATCACCAAATTTGACTACACCACAATCATATTTAGTTAACTGAACAAACTTATTTTTATCACCAGTCATATGATGTGAACAACCACTGTCCATGATCCATTCTAATTTCTTTTCAACATGTGAAAATAAGGCTTTTTCTTCATGAATAGGCTCATCATCTTTAATAGAAATAAATCCAATTTCATCATAGTCCAAACCATCATCATTAGACACACCTTCACTACCATAATACAATTCATTATCTTTAGAATAATCTAGTCTATGAAACTTAGGTTTATTCTTGGGAACCCTTGTGCGACATATAGATGCAAAATGACCAATCTTATTACATGAAAAACACTTCATGGGAAACTTCCCTTCAAATTTTCCCTTACCTCGCTTTTCTCTCCTTACAATCAAAGCCACAAGCTCATCTAGTTTCCTTTCCTCTTCTACAATATTTTTCCAATCATCAGCATATTCACCAAGCTCTTCATACATGTTACCTCTTTCGGTGCTTTCAAGACTTGATAAATTCTTTTTGTCATTGTGCTTAATCACCTTGAATGCATATTCCACCTTAGGTAATGTATCTCCTAGCTTTGTAGCCTCAAAGGTGGTCAACTTAGCAATCAATACCTCTCTATTGAAGTTTTCTATCAAGGGTATGATCTCTTCTATCACTTGTACTTTAGTTTTGTAGTCATGTGTCGAAGATTTGAGAATATTTGCATTCACTTCTTCTTTAGTATATGTGTGATTTCCAGAGCATCCTAGGATCCTTGGCAATCCTATATCAAAAAAAGTATATTTTATTTTAATGTTTACCTTGTTTGGAGACTACTCAGTGAAGTGATAATCTACCCTGTTGCTTGGGTACTCTTTCTATCTTACTTTACCGTTGAGTCTCGGTGTATGTTGGTTTTTTTTGCTTAGGTATGCTTTTACCGAGTGGTTGGTGTTTCTCGGTGATAAAATCCTGAGTTGTTTATCCTGATCTGGCTGACTTCTGCATTTAATTTCCATGGAATAATTATTGTGAGGTCTCTCATTGGGGATTGTATGGACCCAAATCTGGGTCAGGGGGTTTCTCCAATTCTTGTTATTGTAGGCCAACCTGTTGTTTTCCTTTTGTATTTAAGTTGTATTTTGTTCTTAGCTTAGGGCATCAGATTGACAGAGTAGATCGAAGTGTGGGATTTGAGAATCTGGATTGAGAGTTGTATGTCTTAAAGAAGATCTGTAGTTGATATTGAGTAGTATCTTTGTATTTGGTCATAATTGGGAAGGCCTTAAATCCTGACATATTGGAAGTAATGTATTATCTATGATAAGAAAGAATTGAATGTTGATTATATTTCTATATATTTGGTGGTTTCTTCTATTATGGTTATTGGTTGCAAGTTTGGACAATCCTTCATTGGATCCTTCATCTTTGACTGCATCAATGTGCCTCCTAAGTTTCTAATCCCTATAAAAACCTTTTTAACCCTTTGTACATATGCTCTAACATTTTCACCATATCACATTCTCAAAATATCCCTTTAGTCTTCAAATTTTGCAACTTCACCTTCTTAGTAAACTTATCTCCTTCATATAGTGCCTCTAGTCTTCTCTAGATCTTAAGTGTAGAATCCAAGTTATTAACCTATGTGAATTCACCCTTAGAGAGCTCACTGATCAATGCTTCTCTTGCAACCATATTACAACTAAATATATTCTTTTCAACTTCATTAGAATTTTTTAATTCATTTTCATTCTTGATCTTCTCATCCTTTTTTGTAATCATCCAGTAATCAATTCCTAAACAAAGTAGGTGAGTTCTCATCTTTTTCTTCCAATTGACAAAGTTTCTAGGATCAAATATTTGACTCTCCTTCATATAGTATGCCATCTTTAGGATCACTTTGAGCTATTAATCTTTCTATCAAAAGATCACAGGCTCTGATACCAATTGTTAGCAATAATAGTTCACCAACACAACTGAGAGGAGGGGGGGGGGGTGAATCAGTTGTGTACAAAATTCTTCAACTTAAAAACTTATAAACCAATTATTTAATCTAAATTAGAACACTTCAAAAGAAACACCATAACATAAGCAATTGTTTTCAAGGAAAACCTATTAAGGTAAAAACCCATGGGCTTAGCACCCACAAATATTGCACTAAAAGTATTGTATCACTATTAGGAGATGCTTATTACATAGAGTAAATATTCCTTATTAAAGGAAATACCCTACTAGGAGTTAAGAGAAACAAGAGGCTCATTTTCTAGGCTCACTACTCAAATGAGAAGGTTAAATTCACCTTCTAGAGTCACTGTCCAAAGTAAAAATATATAAGTATTCAATAACCAATGAACTATCTGATAGCAACTTGATTTGCCTAAATAGCTCTAATGAAGCTCATCACAATCACTCTCTCTTCTCTACATCTAGTAGACAAGTTCACAACTTCTACTACTTTCTTCCACACATTCTCATCAAGAAATAACTCTCATTTATACAAGTTTACAATGATCAATTAGGTCGGCCATTTGTGACTTCCTGAATGCATAAAATATTACATAGACCCTTGCTAAGATGTACACAATACCTTAAACAAGTAAACATGAAATACAAATAATCAATTATACTCCAAGATCCGTAATGCATGCTAACCATTCTCTAAACATGTTAAACCATAGTAGTTGACCACACATAGATCTTCACGAGATCACTTGTCTTAGCTGATGTCACCAAGAAATCAGTGACCCAAGAATAAAAAATAACATTCTTTAATATGCATTCTACCATGCCTCAAGCTATCATATCACAACACATGCTTGCATCCAAGTTATCTCAAAAACTCAGAGACCAACTCTGTCACAATCCTCTATTACTACTCTATAATTAGTCTTCACCAAAACAACTATAACTTATGCCAATATCAATATCAATATAAGAAACCTTACATATAAGATCTCTAGTCATCCCTGTATAGATATCCATGTTTGCATGCTCTGAAATCTTGTACAGTGTCCGTACACTTTTGTCAGTCTTTCCTGTACCAATGATAACTAGTATGTCTGAGACTTATGATGAAAAAAAATGAAACATATGTTGACATCAATGGAAAAACATGAATGTCAACACCTCTAATAGAAACAATTCCAAAATTTAGTTCATAAATTGTGGACTATTGTCCATAGTAGATTTTAGTCCATTTAGGGTTGTATCCCTCATTGTGTTCCTCAGGGTTGTAGCCCTCATTTATATTTGAGTAGTAAGCTCTAGGAAGTGTGCTTGGATGCATTTATATTCCCCTTGAAATACTCCTAATAGTGTATAGTTATTTTAACAAAGTACATCATCTTGTGGGTTTGATTCCCACCGTGGTTTTTCCATTAACCAGGTTTCCACGTCAAAAATCTTGGTGTTATGTGTTGTGATCTTGCATTAAAGTTTATTATTTAGATATGAAATTAAGGTTAAATAGTTGGATAAAGTTTCGAGTTTTGGGAGAGAACTGATTCACCCCCCTCTCAGTTGTGTGTACTTCCTTTTTTCTAACAAGAACCTCACCTAATTTTTTACTTGACCTTTTTCCACGCAATTATAAAAAACCATAGTGAAAAAAACAATTGAACATGCAGATGAGGGGTATACATGCCAAAAAATACATAATAATATCTCAACATCCTCACAAAATTCAACCCATGTGGACATTTCTTCCTAATACACAATATAAGTTGGGTAAGATTTCCCTGACATGGGATATATTTCCTAATAAAGTCTTTAATAAACATCCTTCTAAATTAATGGTTTCAGTCATATTGAAATGATGCCTTCACATCATAATAATATCTCCCTCAATATTTACATGACCCTTCCAGTCATTCATTTTTTGCATCACACATTTAGTCGCGTTTCCCCCTGATCCCTCCATTAAGTCCACCTCATTTTTTCTACCTACCACATTGTTTCCCTTCCATGCGGATTATTTTTAAACTAAATTTTTACATACAAAGGGTTTTTAAACTTGTGACCATTCTCCCCCAAACTCATAAAAAATATAATGCAAATAAGGGTTTACAACTTCCAATCCCTCCTTTTAAACTGCATTCTATATATTGGTTTTTAGATAGTCTCCTAGGAGTATTTTAACATTAGGTGGGAGAAATTATTTTTTCAGCCAACACCTTAGGCCTTCAATCTCTAGTCCTAGATTGGCCATAGCATTGACCATTATGTTACCTTCTGTATAAGTGTAATATATTTCAAAAGTATCAAGCCCCAAGAATAATTTATGAATATCCCTTGCTATCCCATCAATGGACCAATTGGCCTTAGCAAGGCCTTTGATGATATTAATAATAATTTTAGAATCCCCTTCAATAGAAAACACTCTGATTCCTATAGAGAGGGAAAAATTAACCCCCATAGTAGGGCCATAAATTTTTATTTACAATTCATCCCCCCTCCAAAATAAACTACATAGGCTAAAACTATGTCCTTAGAGCTTGACCTTGTGACTCCACCGATTGTGCTTTACTTTCTTCTTGCAACACTATCAAAATTAAGCTTACACCATCCTTGACTCAACATATTCCACTTAGTATTCCTTCTCTTTATCATTTTTGAGTTTTCAAATTTGGTGTAGGAATTAGAATGACCCCATTCTTCACTAATTTATCATCAAGATGGGTGGGGGAAAGGAGGGTAAATGCCATGATGCTTTAATGCTGAAATTTATGAAGACTTCTTCAAGCGAGTTATCACCTTCTCTAATTTTATTTATTTATTTCATTCCTTCCACAAGATCCAACCTAAATGAGGTGGGATTTTCCTCCACAACTCTCTTACCATTGGATTAGGTGTCATCCCTCTCTAGTCAAAGATAAAAGAATGGATAGAGTTATTCATGACCCAATGTATTTCTAACTTTATGCAGTACCTTGTTCCACATGTCTTGAGAATGTTTTTAGTGAAGTAAGAGGTGGAGGATGGATTCCCCTTCTTATTTATAGAAAACTCATCTTTTTGGGAGTTGAAATCCTCTTTTAGTCAAATTATCTTGTGTTAGGACTTTATTATGCATTGTTATCCACCAAAAGAACTTGATTTTAGGAATTGGATGTAAGTTCCATATTTTCTGCCACAAATTTGTAGAGTTACCTTCCTTTCAAAACATATGGTATGTCCATCTAGTAGAGACACCACCCTTTGGGTTTTTTTTTCTCTAGATAAACTTGTCATCCTTGGAAAGAGAGGGATTATCATTTGTTGCAAAAGTTTCTATAACTCATCCTTTTGTAGAAGGTGAGACTAGTTTTTGAAATGTTGAGAAATGTCCTTCTATGAATTTTGAGGGAATAGGTAGTTAGAAATTAGATTTTTGAAGAATTTTTAAGCTCTTTCATTGATGTCTCTAAAGGTTTGGTTTGAGGCCAAAGGTGTGCTCTCTAGCCATTTGTCTTCCCAAAACTAGATCATCAGACTACTCCCAATTTTCCATTTGAGTCCCATCTGAATGACACACCTACATTTGTGGATGTTATTCTATATTTTCAAGCCACTTGGTAAACTGGGGGTAGAGAGCACCCTATAGAACTTCTCATGGTTGAGGTATTTGGTACTCATGTTATTGCTCCAAACAGTGTTGTGAAGCGAAAGCTCCCATCCCATTTTGGAAATAAGGAATCTATTAATAAAATTATTTCTTCTTATCCCATCCCTCCAAATATTTTAGAGTAGAAAATAGTATCCCAATTGACTAGAACCATTCATTTTTTCTCTTTCATTTTTTCCGTAGGAAGTTTCTCTATATTATTTCCAATTTTTCAGCGATAGTATTTATAATTTTAAATAAGAAAAGAAAGTAAGTAGGGATATATTGTAGAAAAGAAACAAGTAGCTAAATATTTCCCAAACTACTAAGGAACTTCCCTTTCCACCCCACAAGATGTTTTTGTAGTGTCTTAAGGATCGAGCTGTATAATGTAGAAGCCACTTCCTTAACTTGAGAGGTAGGCCTAGGAATACTCTAGGTAGGTCAACACTTTGACAACCTAAGATAGATTTTATTTTATTTTGTAGTCTATCATAATTATTAAATAAATATATGATGACTTTCTTGTAGTTTATATATTATCTTGAGGTAATTGCATATTAATTAAGAGAGGTCTTCCATTCTCTGGTTTTAATCACTGAAGTTGCCCCCCAATAATATAGTGTCATCCACAAATTGCTACAAAAACTACCGGGGGTGGTTTAAGAAGCTTTAACACCTTGCAAGCTCTTGAGCTCACTAAAGTTAGAAAATGTATGCCCAAAACTTCAGAAAGGATTATGAATAGGTAGGGGAATAGAGGTCACCTTTTTTGATGCATTTAGCAGGACCAAAAAACCTCGTTGGGACCCCATTAAAAAGGACTAAATATCTAACAATAACGACACTCCTTAATTAGGTTAATCGTCTTGTCCTAGAATTCCAATTTTATTAAGACTTTAAATGAGAAATCCCACTTCACCTTGGCATATTCTTTAGAGAAATTAAGTTTAAGAACCATCTCTAGGAGATGAAATCCATCCATTGAGTGTAGGAATTCATGGGTCACATCTAGGATTTTCCATACTAGAACAAACCCTTTTTCATTGTTGTTAGTAAAGCCACCCAACAATGGTTTGAGTCTATTAACCAAAACAATTGAGAAGATCTTGTAGACCATATTTCATACACTTATGGGCCTAAAATTTGAGTCTTATGGGTTCTTAGATTTAGGGATCACAGAAATGAAGGATTTATTTAGCTTCTTCAATATATTCCTAGTCAGGAAGAAAATTTAGTTTCCATAGTAAAATCAAATCCCATAATATCCTAAAATTCTTGGAAGAATGCCAGTGAAAATCCTTCAGGTCATGGGATTTTAATAGCTCCTGTAATTACTCCCTAAGGAACCCAAGAGAAAACATTATTCTAATCCAAGACAAGTATAATAATTTATTTATACAAATGCAAAGTTCTTTAAACATAATTGCATTGCTAACCCAACATTATCCATCTTAATCTCTACCAAATATGCAAGTGAAAAGTGGAAGTAGCACTAACTAACATTTTCCTAAATGTTTATTGCATGAATGAAACAATAACTTTTCATTAACCTAAGTCCTCTTAGGATTTCCTAACGTCAATATTGGAAGTAACACAACTAATGTGTAACTAACTATCTATCATTCATCATTGAATGTAGAATGAGAAATATAGTGTCAAGTTACAAACGTCGGCTCTACGAAAATGTTTTCATCTTGTTTGCTATGCAATATGGCGCTCTCATCATACTTGTGCCCACAATGTGAATCTTGTGGTCTCCTACATGAAGAAATTTTGCCTCGCAACTACATAGTCTTTCTACTTCCTGGTGAAATTGAGGTTCCTTTTCCAGCACGGGTTGATGATTTTCTTCTTGACTCTATTTTTGTATGTCATTCCCTAGTGATTCGCAGGGCCATCCACAAGGTTATTAGGGAGCACGTGTTAATGTGGAGATCCAAGCAACTTCTTTTCTCATCGCAAATAGTATCAATATTTCTGTCTAATTCGATGGATTTGCTTCAATCTGTGGACTTGCTCATGCTAATTGCCAATAAAGTGGTTCAACCATAGTTTATCAGGGATAACAGGTTACTGCTAGCCATACACAAATATGACTTATGGATGTGGTGTGATCTTGTGGGTTATTTTGTTTCTTGCCATATGTTACTGACCAAACACAAGCACACAATGGTTTATGACTATATTAAATGGGCTTTGGAGTGACATAGTTTTAGGGCTGTGAAAACTTCACTACAAGTTGCGGCTTCGGTATTGGGAAAGGAGTTGGATAATAATGTCAAAAGGATAATATTTTCCATGCTTGACCTGCTAGGTACTCCAAATATCTCTCTACAGTTGCTAATTCAAGAAATGAACCATGCAACCAGAGTTCAACCAAATTCTACCCCCATGATGGTTTTGGATCTCAACTTGCCCTCTTCATCGAGTACTCCTCCATTTGAAGGGCATGGTCAACAAGGGGAAATTTTAGGTCAAAAATCAGATGAAATTGATGGATGGGTAACAGACATACCCATTTCTCACCCAACAAGTTGGGAGAATGCATGGACACTTGACCGAGGACATAAAGTTGCAGACTCAAAGGCTATGGAGGAATAAAATATTAGTAGGGTTTGGTTTTTTGCTGATTTTGAGTTGCATATGCTGATTTTGGGGTATTGGCATTTTGAGAAATTTTGGGAATTAAAAATTCATGTCATCTTGACTCAAATTGTGGAATTTTGGAATAGTCGAGATAGTTGGTTATCAGTTGTCCACACAATACTTGTCTGTAAATCTTCTAGGTGTGTTCTATTAATAGGTATATTCTATTGTTATAGACAACAATTTCAGGTTTTCTTTACTGATTCTTTCTCGGATGAGTCTTCAAATCAGTTTTTAAAAATATTAATATATATAGTGGTACTCCACTTTTTCTTTATATATATATATATATATACATATATATATCACATTGTCTATTAAAGTTAGGTTCATTTTATAACTCAAATATAGATGTTCCTAAGTCCTTTCTTTCTATTGCATAAAATCATTTAAACAACTACATAGCTATCATAGACATGATTGTTTTCGTTTTAACAAATAACATCAACGGACATAAACTATATTTGTTTATTAAGAGTACATTCAAAGAAACCTTTCCATCATCTTCCTATATGTAGTCAATATAATCTAACCTAAGCACCTTCAACCGCATAATCATCTATCTCCCCATTTCTTATCCCATATTTCATAATTAGATCTATCTTAAGTTACATACTTACCAGTATTGCTTATTAGTTCCTTTAAAGTATATTCTAGAATCTATCATAATTCCATTCTAGTAAAGAACATTTATGTTCATTACATGATTGATAGTAAAATATCATTCATAGCATTTAAATTTAACCATTCGAGTAAGAGATACATATTTCCTTAACCCATTATCTAACATCATTAAACACTATAACATTTTATCCATCTACTAACCATTGATTCAATACCCAAAAATCTTATTCATTAAAGGAAAGTGATCCACATTAAATTCTTCTCTACTCTTTCATTGCACTACATACTATATAACATTTTATTCATAGGTTCATTCCTTTAACATTAAATTATAAATCATAAGGAAATAACTTATCTTTTACATCCATTTATTTCTTAAGTTCTCATTAAAAAATTTGAATTATAACTTAGTCTTACCTCCTTTATTTTCACATAGAACTACCCACCCCTTTTACATTTCCTTGAATTGAAGATACAAAATAATACATAAGTTACATCAAAATACATTATTATGTCACATACGCATGAATCCTTTCAGGAGATTACAATTTTATTAACATAAAACAATATACAACATAAGGTCTTCAAATGCTAATTTGGAAAGGAAAATATGCAGGGATCATCCATTAGACCATTAACAATACCTTTATATCATAGAGATTAGACACCCAACCAGGTAGATACAAGAAGGTCCACTTCCCTATGCTAGGAGATAGAAAAAAGGTATATAAGAAATAATAATTTAAGAGAAAAGGAACACAAACAATCCAAGAGAGCTAGGTAAGGGAGAAATGTTACCATGAGAAAACTAGATCTAAGAGCATTTATCAAAAGAGCCAAAGACAAGGGAGACAAGATATTTTATAAGGGGAAAAGCAAAGAAAAACCCCTTTGTGATATTATGAATGAGTCTATAGCCTAGAGAGAGAGAGAGAGAGAGAGAGAGAGAGAGAGAGAGAGAGATGCACATTACAATAACTTCTTCATGGATCATTCTTCATCCTTACATTGTGAGAAATGAAAGAAGTTCATCTCTTAAATAGAGATGAGAGAGAGGAGTTAGAATTTAACTTCCAAGTCTATGAATGCCACCATTCATAAGTGTGTGTGACATGTGTTGAAATCCTCTTAAGGAGGAATAAACTAATTTCCTTATTAAAGGAATTACATAAAATGAGTTGTCCTCCCACTAGAGGAAAAAATACATGTAGGGATTCCATAGAAAAATCCTATTTAAAATAAAATTAAAGATTAGATATTCTAACAGCACCCTTTAATCTTTACTTGGGGTGTTTACAAAAAGGGGTATGAAACCCAATTTTTACAAAAATATGCAACTTGATCTTAAAAATAAGGAAGAAATTATATTGTCTTTAATGTTGCAAGTGGCTTTCTAGAAACGTAACATACAAGCATCTTTGGTAGAGCCAAGAGAAGTAGAAGGGTCCTTTAAATGTGTTCAAGTGGAAGTACAAGGACATCTACAAGTATTCTTGTGATTCATAGGACAGGTGGAAATGAATTGATGTCTTTAATGTGCCTTGATGGATCACCTGAATCATAGAACAAGAAAACAAGGCAACTCTCCACAAGTAGAATTTAATCTCATATTCAAGTTAGTATATCTTTAGAAATTTGTAACATCAAAGTATAGTTTGAAGGAAAATATCACAGTGAAAACTGAGTTAGAGATAAAGATAAATGCAATTGTTCACCAAAATGCAATGGAGCTAAACATGATATAAAGATAGAATAAATGATCAATGTTTCAAAAAGAAAAATTTAGGTATGAAATAATTAATCAATTCTCTCATAAAGAAATATACTAATACACAAATGACCACATACAAGGTCAACTAATGAAAACTTGCATCAACATTGCATCCATCACATGGATATAGATAGTCCACTAATGAGTCATCCCATTGCAAGTGAATGGGTCTCAACTCCATCACCTACATGAATCACGATCTAAGAAAGGAGGAATGCTGTGAATTATCATGTTAGTATATAAATAAATATGAGAGAGACAATGATAAATCAATAGAATATGTGACTAAAGCACCAAATTAACTCAATATCCTTATTTTCCAAGCTTGTTTACCATTGTGAACAATAGGATAGGACTATGAGAAGTAATAATATATTGCCTTGAAGAAAATGTGAAACATTAGGGAAACCCATGAAAAATCTTCCTCTCATTGAGGAACATAATAAAGAACCATCCTCTCACTAAGGAACATAATAAAGATGTTGGAAAGTTGAATTTACTAAGATTATATGACTAGTTTTGTGTTGTCATTATGACAACAAAGTCATATGAAGTTTTGACAATCAGCTCATAAACTTTGAAGATCATAATTTGGCTAAGTATAGAAGACGATGCAGACAAAGATATACGCATTGATCAGAGCACCAACGCACATGAGTATGATCAATTCAAGGTCTACAACTTTGGATATAATCTTTTGGATACATTTTTATGCTAAATCTACACACGCATGTTCAGATATGTCACTATAGTGAAGTTACAGCAAGTCTAAGTGTCACTAGTAGTTCAGCAGAACAAAGTATGGAGCCGACTATAGTTTTTGTTTAGCATGTATTAATTTATTTTGTAATGACTATGCACCTATTGTAATATGTTTTTAATCATGTTATTATCATTCATGTAAACATGCTAGAGATAATTAATTTGGAAGCATTGTGTATGTTGATTTTGGGCCGACTCAGTCTTAGTTTTGGTTGCGTCTATTAAAGCATGTATATATACTTGACATGCATTTTTAGATTGATGCATAGAACATATGAAGAATAGAAGAGAAGTATGTATTCAATAAGTATGAGATAAAACTCTAGCAGAGGTTAGAGTTAAAGAGCACAAAAAGAACTAATCATACAATAGTGTCATAACATCAGTTCACCTTTTAGATATTGTATGTATCTATTATCAGAAGGTTGTAATTGTTGGAGATTTGTTTCTATACAGTTGATTGATTGTATGTTTGTCATTGATGAAAACATATAATACACAGTAGTGATTCTATATGTACTTATCAAAATGATGTTATCAAGCCTTGCGTGGTTAGATACATGTTGTAGACATGTTTAGTATGTTGTGTTCATACACACAGATCCAGATATGATGTTTCAGTCAAGTTGTGTAATTTTGATATTGGCAGTTACAGTTCTGGAAGAGTATCTGTTCAAAGCTGATGTATTTAACATGTTTCTTGAGTTGTGCCTATCTTTAGGACATGCATGTGTATATTCATGATTATTTATGAGTTGATTATAGTTATCTAAAGGTGCCTAACATGTTTCAAGAAGATTGCAAAGTTAGAGTTGATTTGGTGAAGCCGACTTAGTGAAGCGTCGTGTCTATTTAGTTTATATTTGCACAGTTGTAATTATGCTTGTGTGCTTAGTGAAGCTGAAAAGGATGTTATGAAGAGTTTTCTTATAGGTCCCATGATCTCATAATTTGAGGAAGATACTTATATAGCAAATCATTTATGATACGCTAATTGTGAATGATACAAAAAGAAATAGAAAATGTACAGAGCAGAATACCAGTTGTGGTTCATTCATCAAGAGTCTATGTGAAGAAGTAGTAGAAGATTATAATACATTGGAATTGATCAAAACAACAAGTCTACTCTATAGTTCATCATCAGATATAGTGCATATCTTTTCTATAGAAGGTTGTAGCCTTCACCATTGAAGCAGTGAGCTTTTGGACAATGAGTCCTCACCCCTAATAGGGTTATTTGTAAAAAGACTCCTAACAGGGTCAAACCCTTAACCAAGTCACTTTAATTAGTGCTTTGTAAAGAACAAATCCTAACAGGGTTGCAAGATCTTCTAACAGGGATTACTATAAACAAGTATAGTTCATTGTGGGTGCTAATTCCCACCGGGGTTTTTACCATTTGGTTTTCCCATAATCAAATTGTGTGTTGTGTACTGTGTTATCTGAATGTACATTTACTTTATTATATTCTGAAGTTAAAGAAAGAAAATAATTAAAGTTATTGATAACTGATTCACCCCCCCTCTCAGTTATCCTTTGAGACTATTCTAACAATTGGTATCAGAGCCAAGTGCCTTGGAGAAGAAGCCTAACAAATTAAGGTAGACTAGATGTCTTACTTCAGAAAAGAGAGCCCTAAGTTCGATGGAGCAAATTATCTAGATTGGAAAAACAAAATGATAACACATCTACAGTGTGTTGTCTTTGAGATCTTTGAGATAGCTACACAAGAAGTTGTTATTCCATCTCTGAAAGACCTTGCAAAGGATGATGCTACTAGTAGACAAAAGGATACATTTACCAATAATGCAATCACTAAAGAAGCCCTAATTAGTGCCCTATCTAACAGTGAATTTTTTGAGATCAAGAAAATTTACAGAGCATACACCATATTGAAGTATTTAGAAGATATGTTTGAAGGAGATATTCAAGAAAAGAATGCACACATGAAGACATTGAAAAAGAAATACAACTGTCTTGAGATGTTACTTGAAGAGAACAATAGAGATTACAATCAAAGGATAAATCTAGTCTCTAGAATCAGAAACAATGGCGGAGAAATATCAGAAGAAGATATAATGGACAAACTGTTAACTACCTTAACATCAGACTATGAAAACAAGATAAGTATTCTAGAGGAAACCATGCAATTATCACAAGACTTCAAGAGAGAGACTTTGATCAGTAAAATCTCTGCATTTGAGATATCAAGATTGAAGACTGAACCTAAAAGTGAAACAACTTTCAAAGCCTCAGTCCATGGTAAGATATCCTTACACATCTCTAGCCATAATGAAAAAGATGAATTTGATGAAGAAATAGAAGATATCATTGCTATGATTGCTAAAGGAGAAAAGAAAGGAAAAGGAAAATATGAAGGACAACTTCCATTCAAATGTTTTTCATGCAACAAGATTGGTCACTTTGCATCTAAGTGTCCCACAAG
>MU223957.1:471979-492729 GCA_018584345.1 Thuja plicata | reverse complement strand
TTGGAAGAATGCAATGAAAGAAGAATTAGATCAGATAATTAAAAATGATACATGGGAATTGGTCCCTAGACCCAATGACAAAAATGTGATTGGAACAAAGTGGGTATTTAGAAACAAGATGAATGAATATGGTACAGTAGTAAGAAACAAAGAAAGATTGGTATGTAAAGGATATGCGCAAAGAGAATGAATAGACTACACTGATACATTTTCCCCCGTGAGAAGACTGGAAGCCATTAAATTGTTCTTGGCCTATGCAAAATTCAAAGACTTTAAAGTTTATCAAATGGATGTAAAGTTAGCTTTTTTGAATGGTGACTTGAAGGAAGAAGTCTACATAGAGAAGCCTAAAGGATTTAATCTTTCAAATAAACCAGACATGGTATGCAGATTGAAGAAAGCACTCTATGGTCTTAAACAGGCCCCAAGAGCTTGGTATGAGAGACTTGATGGTTATCTTACCAAGATTGGATTCAAGAAAGGTGTAGCATATTGTAACCTATTCACAAGAGAGACACCTAATGGATTACTACTAGTTGCAATATTTGTTGATGACATTATCTTTGGAGGTAATGACAAGCTCAGTACAACATTTGCAAAAGAAATGCAGAATGAATTTGAAATGAGCACGATTGGTCCTATAAAATACTTTTTGGGACTAAATGTAAAGCAGATAGATAAAGGTATATTTATTAATCAGTCAAAATATGTGGACAAAATATTGAATACCTTTAAGATGGAAGATTGTAAGCCAGTATGCACTCCTATGATAATAGGAAGCAAGCTTTCAAAAGATGATGATTCCATAGCAGTTGATGAAACATTGTACAAATCTATGATTGAAAAACTCATTTTTCTAACTCAATCTAGACCTGACATATCTAATGTAGTTGGCATTGTTGGAAGATTTGCAGCTGAACCCGACAAAAATCACCTAATGGCAATCAAGAGGATATTCAGATATCTAAAGGGAACTATAGACTATGGTTTATGCTATCCTAAATCAGATAATGTACAACTTCATGTGTATACAGATGCATATTAGGCAGGTTGTATTGATGATAGGAAGAGTACATCAAGAGGAGTAGTATTTCTTGGAGATAGGTTGGTTTCTTGGATAAGAAAGAAGCATAACTATATTTCTCAGTCAATAGTAGAAGATAAATATGTTGCAGCACCATTGAATTGTTCAACCATGGTTTGGATCAAGTAGATGGTTAAAGACTTTGGTATTCAGGTTGATTATCCTATTGTTATTCACTGTGATAACACTAGCACTATTAACATATCTAAGAACCCTGTGATGCACACAAAGACAAAACACATAGAGATCAAGTACCATTTTCTAAGAGAAAATTTTAAAGACAAAGAAGTGAAATTGGACTATGTGAGCACCAAAGAACAGTTGGCAGATATTTTCACAAAACCTTTATCAAAAGATAATTTTTAGTATCTCAAAGAGAAGTTGGGAGTAATTCTCTCTCCTAAGTCTGATTAGAGAATACAGGAAGAACATTAGTCCTTTGTGATTGATAAATGTTTGACTACTCTACTTCTAGAGTAGTACTTGTGCCTAATGGTTTATGGTGCCCCTTTCCATTGATGTCAAAGGGGGAGTATGTACTAAGGGGGAGCATATACTCTGGGGGAGTATATATATGGAACACAAACATAGTTAGAGGAACTGCAGTAGTGTAGAGAATTCTTTGATGAGGATATTGAGAAGACTGTAAAAGAAAAAGATGACACCATGAACAAAGGATGCTTTTAATATCATATGTTTCCATCAATGTCAAAGGGGGAGATTGTTGGAGATTTGTTTCTGTATAGTTGATTGATTGTATGTTTGTCATTGATGACAACATATAATACATAGTAGTGATTATGTATGTACTTATCAGAATGATGTTATCAAGCCTTGTGTGGTTGGATACATGTTGTAGACATGTTTAGTATGTTATGTTCATACACGCAAATCTAGATATGATGTTTCAGTCAAGTTGTGTAATTCTGTTATTGGTAGTTATAGTTCTAGAAGAGTATCTGTTTAGAGACGATGTATTTAATGTGTTTCTTGAGTTGCACCTATCTTCAAGATATGTGTGTGTATATTCATGATTAGTTATGAGTTGATGATAGTTATCTAAAGGTTCCTAACATGTTTCAAGAAGATTGAAAAGTTAGAGTTGATTTGGTGAAGCCGACTTAGTGAAGCATCGCGTCTATTCAGTTTATATTTGTGCGGTTGTAATTATGCTTACGTACTTAGTGAAGCTGACAAGGATGTTATGAAGAGTTTTCTTATAGGTCCCATGATCTCATACTTTGAGGAATATACTTATAGCAAGTCATTTATGATACGCTAAGTGTGAATGATACAAAAAGAGATAGGAAATGTACAAAGCAGAATACCAGTTGTGGTTCATTCATCAAGAGTCCATGTGAAGAAGTAGTAGAAGATTATAATAGATTGGAACTAATCAAGATAGTATGTCTACTCTATAGTTCATCATCAGATATAGTGCATATCTGTTCTACAAAAGGTTGTATCCTTCACCATTGAAGCAGTGAGCTTTTGGACAGTGAGTCCTCACCCCTAATAGGGTTATTTGTAAAAGACTCCTAATAGGGTTAGACCCTTAACTAGGTAACTATAATTATTTATTTGTAAAGAACAACTCCTAACAGGGTTGCAAGATCTTGTAATAGGGATTACTATAAACAAGTATAGTTCATTGTGGGTGCTAATTCCCACCGGGGTTGTTACCATTTGGTTTCCCTATAATCAAATTGTGTGTTGTGTATTGTGTTATCTGAATGTGCATTTAATTTATTGTATTCTGAAGTTAAAGAAAGAAAATAACTAAAGTTACTGATAACTTATTCACTCCCCCCCTCTTAGTTATCCTTTGGGACTATTCTAACAGTAACCTTCTTCTTATTGAGTAGTGAGCTCTAGCAGTGTTCCATCCACCTTTAACAGGGTTTGTAAGACTTCTAATAGAGTCATTGTACTCCACATTGTAATGACTACTCCTAACAGGGAAAAGGAACTTCAACAAGTTCATAAGACTAGTGCAATTATTTGTGGGTACTAATTCCCACTGGGGTTTTCCTTTGATCAAGGTTTCCCCGTAAAAATATCTTGTGTTATGTGTTATGGTTCATGTGATTTTATTATTAAATCTTTTATCTATTCTATTGGGCTAAGTTTCAATTTTCTCAAATATAATTAATTGCTGAACACTGATTCACCCCCCCTCTTAGTGTTCCCATTCTTAACAATTGGTATCAGAGATTTAGTCCTCTAAGAGAAGTTTAACCACTTGAGGAGATCATGGATTCAGTAGAAGTGAAACATCTGAAAAAGAATCTTGAAGCAAATCTTGAAGATCTTGATAGATCAGAAAAATAAAATGAAGAACTAAAATTTAAAGTCAATGGCTCACAAGTATTCATCAAGACACTGAGAAAAGATTTGAAAGATTTTTCTACGAATGATTTGTGAAAAATGGTCAAAAAGATGAATGAAGAAAACATGTCTCTAAAGGATCAAATTGAAGATTTGAATGAATAGATAACTAGACTGCTCTTGAAGAAAAGACTAAAGATAACAAACAACAAGATGAAGAACTGATGCAAGCAAACCTAAAAATATTGGAGTTGGAGAATATCAAGAAAAATATAGAATCTGAGTTGACAGAAGTCAAGAATCATATTGACAAATTACACACAAGTTTTGATCTAATAAAATCATAGATTTATGCACATAAGATAAGAGGTGATACCACTAGTATTGGATACAATGAAGCACAAATTCAAATCAATGCAATTATAGAAAGAAATAAAGGACAATAGGAATCTACAAAAGCAAAGAAGAATGAGAATCTTGTAGAAGCTAAAGCAGAACCACCTAAATATGTACACAAGCCAGTTAACTAAACTTGTTATGCCTATAACAGGCAAGGAAATATAGGAAGAGACTCTAAAGAGGTAAGACCTTTAAATGACTATTTTTATTCATGCAATAAATTTTCTCATAGAGCTATACATTGTAGATCAAATCAAATAAATTGGACACAAAAAAATCAAAGAAGTCAGACTCAGTACAATCAAAGAAATAAACCACAATAAAGTTATCAGAACATTACATGTCAGATATGAAATTACAATGGACACACAACTAAAAAATGTAGCATGGTAAATCATATCAACAAGCCTCCAATCATTTGTCACTCTTGTAAAAAAATTGGACACATCTCAAGGTTTTGCAAATCTAGAGCACAAAGACAAGAAAGACCTAATAAGTCTCAAGGATCACTATTTGAAGAATCTGGAGAAGTCAAGTTTGTGAAAGCTATAGAAGATTCAAGCAAGATTTGGGTTGAAGTAAAGAAAGATAATAATGGTGACAAAGTTGTAGATGCATCCATAGTGGACGCACCTTCCATTTCTAGATAAATGACCCTCATGGTCATAGGGGGAGCTAGTCATTCTCTAAACCTCTGTGCATCTAGTATACTCACCTCTGAGTATGTGCCTATGGTTTTATGTACTTGATCACAAATTGAAGTAATATGCAAAAGCACATAATTTGCACTACAATAGGAACTAAGATTGGAATTCACTGTTGAAACCTGTGCTACAAAAATGAGCATTAATTGAAGAAATTCAATTTATAAGTCACCAAAAGATCTATTATCTTCACTTCTACATTAGAGATTGAGCATTTGAAGAGAACAGGAGAATTAAGCATCTAAGTGTTGAAGGATAATCATTGTTTAAATCAGCAAAGTGAATAGAAGTTGTAATGGTACCCTAGCGCGGACGCATCATTTCAGAATTTCCTTGGAACCCTATTTGAGCGATCAACAAGTAAGTAATGGAAACTCCAGTAGTCTTTGACATCATTGAAAAGAAGAGATGCGTGTTCAAAAAAATCCATTCAAGTCAGTGTTAGATGATGTTGAAGGGGAATTTTCCAAGACTCCATTAGGAGTCATACATATTGAAGAAATTCGCGCATACATATAGTGTAAGAAGGAATCTGTAGGTGTATATTGCATTATGTCACTCATGGAATCTATGTCAAAACCTGATTTTTCATTCAAGAATGAGTTCTCACATTTCTCAGGAAACCCTATTATTGAGTATGCGAATGCGCATGAGTTTTATGAATCATAATGGTTTAAGATTTTCCTTAGTAGGATTCATGATGATTAGTTTTGGATTGGTGAAGTCCCTGTTTGCATTGAAACTAATCTAATTCATGAGATCACAAGACTAGCTAAGGATGGATCCCTTCTTCCCACTGGAAAATATGTTAAAAGATAAGTTGAGCAAGCGTTCTTTTCTAGGAGTGATAAGCATAGAATGATAGTTGATCCTATTGTGGAGAATGACATTAAACTCATAACCATGATACTTGGATACAAATTTTAGACGCAAATAGAGTTAATATTGTAACTACAACTACACTTCTGGTAGCCATAATGATAGTGAAATAAAAAACTCACTACAACCTATGTGATATCTTGCACGTATAGTTGATAGACAACATAAGAGCTATAAAGCATGAAAAAAGAGAAATATTCATTTTTGGTTCTTTAATCATATACATGTACTTCCACATTGTTGGTAAGGTTTCTAACCTCTACCTAGATAGAAGTAAACCTAAATTACCTCATATTTCATTGAAAGCTACATCTGAAATCACTCTTAAGGATCTTATGAATATGGAGATCAAGACATTCAGAATACCTGAGCACATAGTTGACAAATACAAGGATACTATATGTTTTATGGTGGAAATAGAATCTACATGCATGGAAGTAGTTGATCCTAGAAATAAATGGATTCATCCACTTGGCTATGAGGTAGATAAACATATTCTGGAAGGATATGCACAAGTCCTTCTCTCTGCGCCTAAAGATCCAAATGAGCCTAGATGGGGAACACATAGAGAAAAGAAAAAATAAGTTGAATCTTTCCTGTACAGTGTAGAAAATAAGATTAAAGAACCAAGGATTACCTCTAATATTCTAAAAGTTCATGGTGTCACCCAAGAAGACCTAGATAAAGCTAGGAAAGCTAAAATTGCTAAGGAACTTGAGAGAACACATGCATAAGTCAAGACTGAAAAATCAAATTATATTCAAAAGAGAAAAAGGAATAAATCTAGTGAGAGCACATCTGCACCCTCAACTACAATTGATCTGGAATCCTCTCTACCCTCCATGCCAAGTAAGCTAACCAGAAGAAGGAAGTAAATGTGCACAAACCACCCATCTTCAAGGACAAATCAAAGCAAAGTAAAGAATACTCAAGCACCTCCTAAGGTAGGATTCAAACCTAGTTTGGAAATTATGATAACTAGAATCATTGATGAAGGCAGGTTAGATTCAATTGCAAAATTCTATGATAAGTATCAAGAGATTGATAAATCATAAATACATTATATGATTATCACACATATGATTAAGTTCAAAAGGTCAATTTTGGAACTTAAGAAAGTCATCCCAGATAAAATATGGAACATACTTTACTCATTGAAAACAAAAGCTTTAGAAGATGATATGAGGATAAGAGAGAAGACATTAGATGACCTCCTTACTATTTGTTCACTTGATGAGAAGTTGATACTGCTGGATATGGTAAAGCCTCATTTGAGATCTAAGACCAAAACTTTACACATAATGAATAAAGAATATGAGTTGGTTGCAAAGGCGACTAAGAAAGCATTTGAGCAAGTGTTTCTGGATAGATACATGTACCCCTCAACTGCACCTATAAAAAAGATACTCCAGTTCCCTCCAAGAAAGGAAAAGAATCAGAGATACCTAATGTGCCTATTACAGGTCCATAGGATTATGCACCCAAAGTCTCATCACCCTCTAATACAGTTAAGGATACATATGAAACCATTATGATAAATGATGTTGAGATAACCATGTCAGACTTAGATAATGATTTGAATAAGTTTGAAGAATCCTTTGTGAGTACTGAAGAAGTTGAGATTTTATGTGTAACCACCTAATTTTGTCTGTTGCAACCATGGACCCTGTTTTCCCTAAGTGTGATCATACCCTCGAGTTATGTCCAAACGACCCTGTTACTGCTTGACATAATTCTTTTAATCAATTTAATGTCCTAGGTGATTTTTATCACTGATTTATATTATCTATTGTAGCCATACAATTCAAATCAATATTGACCAATCAGATCAAATCAAAATCAAACATGGCTATAGTATTTAATTATAAAGGAATTAAATAAATCCCTATATCAAATAAATCACTTGCATTTCAACCCATTCCCCTAGCCTATTAATTTAATTAAAATGGCTATAGTCCTCTAATTATTAAAAGGCAATTAAGTTGTTTTAATAATTAATTCCTATATTCCTAAATGAATTAAATAAGTTTATTTCATTTATTAATATTCCCTTAAACCCTAACCTAACCCATCTCAACCACTTCTACCTTGGGTTCAAACCCTAACCTAACYCATCTCAACCACTTCTACCCTRGGTTCTAACCCTTCTCACCCCATTCACCCATGCTAATCTAATCCTAATCCTAAATTCYTCTYTAACCCACCTCCTAATGTTGTCACATTCCATTAAGGAATGATTAGCAACTCCACCCACTTGAGAAAGTCCACTTTCTCAAGCCATCCTCTTACACCCCCACATGCCTTATTAATGCCTTCATTAATATGAAGACCTTAAGCCCATGTCCCTCCCATGCCTTATTAATGCCTTAGGCATTAATAACTCTTACATATTCATTTATTGGGCCTCCTAACTCATAAATGAACCTTGTACCCCCCCTCTCTCTCCCATTCTTCTATAAATAGAAGCCTATTTTGAGAGAAAATAAGCCTTCACTCAAGATTAAAATTGCATTGTTATGCTGCCATTTCATTACATACTAGTTGTTAGTGCTATTTCATCTTTTATAGTTTAAATGCATGCTTCTTTCATCATTTAGCTTGTTTCAATTCAAATCCTTCAGGCTAGGTTGTATTGGTCACTGATTCAATAACATATTCTGAGGGCTGATATGTTGTTGGTCACACTCCTCCTAGGTTAGAAGGCAATAGATCGATTTTAGTGGGTTTCCTATGTTTTTCATATTTTTCACTAACCCCATGTTGCTAATATAACAATCTATTGAAGTGTTTGTGTTGATCTAACAGGTACCCAAATACACACACACATTATGCAGTCATAAAGCCTCTTTGTAGGAAGATGAAATCCCAATGAATGACACTTTAGGATAGGTAATTGGAAAAGAAGATAAATCTAATGTGTCACCCTCTATTGAGATCCCAATGAAGAGTGAATGTATGGATGTAAGTCATAATGCAATTTTTACTCCTCCTACCAAACCATCCATATCATTGTTGTCAAGTTTGACCCCTGAAACAACAAGACTTGATTCATGGGGAGAAGAAGATATGATCAAGATAAGTGTATTGGCTATGAAGAAAGAAAAAGAGAAGTAATGAAAAATCATCTCTTTCTTGAATTAGTCAGCATTTTAAACAACTTAGTACCTACAAATAATAAATTGGAAAATATTCAATCAGTTAATGATATCAATAGTATTTTGTCAAGCTTCAAAGCAAATTTCACAAGTCTAGTAGACTCAGCAACAAAAATTGAAGAAGACAAGTACAACAAGGAAAGGCTGGATGAGTTAATAAATAATTTCTCATTAGATCTCAATTCACTGAAGATTGGTCAAGTAATTCTGAAAGAGTTAGCAGAAAAAGGTAGAAAATTGATAGCTCACTGCATGGACAAAAATAAACTCACCTCAGAACATACCAAGAATATTGAGGAAGAAAACATCTTGATTGAATCTGTAAGGAAATTAGTTGAAGACTCTTCTCAAGACATCAATGTTTGTAACAAAATCTACCAAGGGTAGTTGGATAAAATTAAGAATGCCAAGATAGAGATTACCAAGATAAGGGAAAGACAAACATAATTAAGAAATGCACTTGCGCCCTCCTTAGATGTACTAAATCAAAATATTAGGCATATTGATGAAACTATTTCTACATAGGATCAAGGCCCCTACATGGATCTCATAATGATGGAGAAACTCACCTATGGATTATGTGCCCATCTTCAGACTGTAGATGCACTCAAGGTTTTTTGGCAGCAAGAAGTCAAAAACCTTCAGATTGCATATCCAGAGGTGTACTCTGAGTAAGTACTTAAAGACTTTCATTTTTTGGCACCTTTGTCATTAATGTCAAAGGGGGAGTATAGTGTATAAAGGAGATTAGTGTATATATCTGAATATATGATGTATAGTATGAGGAGATTATATCAGTATAATTATAGTTTTTTGTGTTAAGTAAAAGTTTAGTAACTTGGCCACATTCCTTTGTTTCCATTAATGAAAAAGTGGGAGATTGTTGGAAAGTTGAATTTACTGAGATTATAATACTATTTTTGTGTTTTAATTATGGAGACAAATTCATATGGAGTTTTGAAAGTCAGCTCATAAACTTTGAAGATCATAATTTGGTTAAGTATAGAAGGCAGTGTAGACATAGATATACCCGTTGATTAGAGCACCAACGCATGTGAGTATGATCAAGTCAAGTTCCACACCTTTGGATATAAGATTTGGGATACAGTGTTATGATAATTATATACACGCATGTTTAGATATGTTAGTATGGTGAATTTACAGCAAGTCTAAGTGTCACTAGCAGTTCAGCGGAACAAAGCATGGATTCGACTACAGTTTTTGTTTAGCATGTATTAATTTATTTTGTAATGGCTATGCACCTATTGTAATATGTTTTTAATCATGTTATTATCATTCATTTAAACATGCTTGAGAAAATTAAATTGGAAGCATTGTGTATGTTGATTTTGGGCCAACTCAGTCTTAGTTTCGGTTGCATCTATTAAAGCATGTATATATACTTGACATGCATTTTTGGATTGATGCGTAGAAAATATGAAGAATAGAAGAAGAGATATATAGAAGAGAAGTATGTATTCAATGAGTATGAGATAAATCTCTACCATAGGTTATAGTTAAATCACACAAAAGGAACTGATCAAACAATAGTTTCATAACAACAGTTCACCTTTTAGATATTGTGTGTATTTGTTATCAGAAGGTTGTAGCCTTCTTCTTATTAAGAAGTGAGCTCTGGAAGTGTGCCATCCACATTTAATAGGGTTTGTAAGAATCCTAGCAGAGTCATTGTACTCTGCATTGTAATGACTACTCCTAACAGGGCAAATGAACTCTAACAAGTTCATAAGACTAGTGCAATTATGTATGGTTACTAATTCCCACTAGGGTTTTCCTCTGATCAAGGTTTCCCCGTAAAGATATCTTATGTTATGTGTTATAGTTCATGTTCTTTTCTTATTAAATATTTTATCTATTCTATTGGTCTAAGTTTCAAGTTGTTGAAATATAATTAATTGTTGAACACTGATTCATCCCCCATCTTAGTGTTCCCATTCTTAACAAAAGAATCATCCAATGTAAGAAATAATAATGGAAGAGAAAATGAACATAAAAATCCAAGAGAGCTAGGTAAGGGAGAAATTTTACCATGATAAAACTAGATCCAAGAGCATTCATCAAAAGATCCAAAGACAAGGGAGACAAGATATTTTATAAGGGGAAAAGAAAAGAAAAACCCCTTTGTGATATTATGAATGAGACCATAGCCTAGAGAGAGAGAGAGAGAGAGAGAGAGAGAGATGCACATTACAATAAATTCTTCATGGATCATTCTTCATCCTTGCATTGCGAGAAATGAGATAAGAGCATCTCCTAAATAGAGATGAGAGAGAGGAGTTAGAATATAACTCCCAAGTATATGAATTCCACCGCTCATAAGTGTGTCTGACAAGTGTCAAAATCCTCTTAAGGAGGAATAAACTAATTTCCTTATTAAAATAATTATATAAAATGAGTTTTCCTCCCACTAGAGGAAGAAACACAAGTTAGGGATTCCATAGGAATCTCCTATTTAAAATACAAGTAAATATTAGATATTATAATAAAGTCCATGCAATAGGAATCAACTAGGATACTCCTAAGATGGTTAAGACTCTCCCAATAAAATCCCACATCAGAAAACACCCAAAAGACCACAAGGACCACCAGATGCATGATCGGGTTGGTAGGGACTCTAAGCTACAAGCTAGGTGAGTGTCATCACATATCCCTCACTCCTTTGGTTTATCATTGTACTATCCTTCCCATCCCCCAAGTAGGCACATGTGGAACTGAAAACCTTTCATGGAGACAAGGTTTTTCGATTGTGTCATCACAAAGGCACCTTCTCCCACTCCAATTTATAGTCTATACTAGCACTAGTGGCATGGGTGAGGGATCAATTTATCTTATTTAGGTGTGAATACACTCTATCCTATTAATTTTTATTGATCTTATCCCTTGATTAGGATAACTCAATAGTGTATTTAGGTGTGAGGCCTCACCTCGAGCCCATTGTAACTTTCCATATATTTTCTTATGATAAACTTAGCACATGATACATTATATTTTGATACACTTTGGATTTTTTGCTTTATGTCATGGATTGATCATTTTGGATGTTGGATACATGTTACTTTATGATTCACATGATGGACTATATTATGTTTCTATTATGGATATTTCATTTTTAGACATTTGGTTTGGGAAAACATTATGATTATGTGATGGATTAGTGATGATATGAGAATTATTAGAAATTGACATTTAATTGAGTTATCATGCAATGTGAATCTTACTTTATGTTATAGGATTAAATGAAACTATTATTTCTTATGATCTTAGGTGATAGAATTTAGTATGTAGATGTTTCCTTAAGATTTTGAATATTGTTTATTTCTTTATGAAATATATTTTATCTCATTGGACTATTGATATTTGGATTCAATGTGCAGGTATGAGACCATGGTATTAAATTTGGGGATCCAAACATAGGTATATGTGAATTAAAGTTAAGCCAAGGTTGCATCTAATGAGAGACAAGACCTCTTTGTATCATGATTTAATTTGTAAACGTAAATGTTTGATTGTTTGAATTTAGTTCATAAATGTTATTTTCATATTTAATTCTTTGTGCTTTATGCTCAAGTGGTTATGCCATGTGTATAG
This sequence comes from Thuja plicata, assembly GCA_018584345.1. NCBI lineage: Eukaryota > Viridiplantae > Streptophyta > Pinopsida > Cupressales > Cupressaceae > Thuja > Thuja plicata. The sequence goes on along the minus strand of MU223957.1, from coordinate 480,571 downwards.
TGATGTGTAAGTGTTTGTATGTATCACTTGACACTTGTGTATGTACTTAGGACCATGAAATTTCCACTTGGGGATTGGGTGGCCACCTACCTAGGTTAGTACCAGAGTAAATCCCCATGTGTATTCCTTGATTAGGGAGCTGGAGATGTGGTCACTTCAATTGAATTTCGTGAGTATGCTTTAAGTGGACTTTTGGGGGGTTAGAAAAGTTCCTAGGGGTGTGTTAGGGTCATTTTTAGGTAGCCCACTTGTTATGCCTATGGGTAAGGGTTGTTTTTAACCCTAGGATATCCCTTGGTTGACCAAGAGAACCTTCCAAAAGTTGGATTTTCAAGATGGACGAAAATCAAATTTTTGAAGCATGATCTTGGATAGGCCACACTTCCATTTAGGTGCAAGGACTTTGTCTACCTTTTTGAGTTTCCCTTTTTGGATCTTTTTTTAGAAAATTGTAAGAGGCTTATGGAGGAGAAACCAATGAGAGGCTTTCCTTCTCCCCATGAGTTTCTAGTGTCTTTGAACAACTTAACCCTAGGTAATTACATTGGGTTAATGGATATTGATATGTAGTCATGATTCTCCTTAACCCAACTTGAGGTTCATGCTACTAATATAACCTAACACTCAAACCATGCATGCATTGTCTTTGTTTAGAAAAATTGGATAAATCGCTCTCATATTATTTTCTGCCAGACATTATTTCTTCTTCCCAAAAAAAAAAGTTGTTGAATTTTTGGGTGCAAATTTTTGGGCATGACACTTGCTATCAGAGCCATGTTTCAAAATTGGAACCTTAAATCCACTATGTTTTACAAATTTAAAAACATTGTTTCAACATTATCAAACATTTCAAAGTTATGAAAGACAATCACAACAACTTTAAAATATTCTTTTCAAACTACAACATTACTTTCAACTTATACCCTTTTTATATTTGTGTAGGATGCCTCTGATAATGCATAAAGCTCACGCCCATGGATGAGGCCGTAAGCATGCCTCTATGGTATGAGTTTAGATAGAGAAATATGTAGGGGGTACTAGAGAGGAGTAGAGACCTCCTCCTGAACAACCACCCAACCCAGAATTTGGTTGGAATCATTTTGGATAGGATACTGCAGGGTAATCAACAGGTAGGACCTGGGGGTGCTGTGCATGAGTGCATTAGGATCTCCCCACCTAGGATTATGGAGGAGCATGCTGACCATGAGGGTTATTCAATACACATGCCACCTCTACAGGCAGTGGTTTCGGCTTATGAGAGGTCACCCCGTGACACAAGAGACCACATTAGGGAACTAATAGGCCTTAATCCACCACCTTTTTTAGGAGCCACAGGTGGGAGTGAGGCCGATGCATTTCTTTTGAGTCTTGAGAGATGCTTTGGATTGCACTCTTATGGGAGAAATATGAGGGAATGCTTTTCTATCCACTTGCTGAGAGGTACAACTTCTATTTGGTGGGGGACAAAGGAGTTAAAGAGTAATCTAGCTATCAACATCCTCACTTGGAGAACTTATTAGAGATATTCAGAGACCATTACCTATCTAAGCACTATAGAAAATGGTGGATAGATGAGTTCTATGACCTTTAGTAGAGGTTACTCATCATCAATCAGTATGAGAGTAAGCTCCTTGAGATTCTACCCTATGTAGAGTACATGAGAGACAAGAAGATCAAGGTCAACTAGTTTGTAAAGGGGTTGAATGCATCTATATCTGGTTCAGTACACATGGAAGCACCAGGGAACCTTCAAGAGGCCATAGAAAAGGACTTTATTGTTGAAGAGGTTGAGGGTAGAGGAAAATATGCATGAGATCAGCCTCAGAACCAAAATTCCATACCATAGAGCTGAGGGTATTAGAAAATCACATTGGAAGGGTAATACTAATAACAAACATTCTTCAGGGTCTTACAAACCCCCTCCACCTCAGTAGTAGTCACATCAGGGACAAAGACAGAGGGATCCTAAGGGGAAATAGGGATCCAAGCCCAAATAGTGGCAGACAAAGGGTCCTAGAAGGGACCAGTGGTCCCCAGGAATCATCTACACCCCTATCTAGGACTCAACAGTCCTCTAGGGGTGGTTTTAGTGGTTGTAGTAGGACAGGGGGCTCAGAGTTCTCTACACCCCAGTGTACCTAGTTTTAGACTCAAGGACCATGTTAATCTTGTGGTGCCATGGGGAACTTGGCTAGGGACTTCCCTTAGGGAGGTGGTCAACACACTGCAACATCAGAGCCCACTGTTGGAGATATGGGTAGACCCCATAGAGTTTTTGTAGCAGTTGACAACCGCTAGGCAAAACATCAAGCTACAATGATTGAGGATTTAGGTATGATTAGAGGTAACTAAGTTACTATTTTATTTGATTCAAGTGCTACAAATTCTTTTGTTTATCCATTAGTCATGGATCATTGCGGGCTAGTGGCAGCTAGACAAGAAGTTAGTTAAGAGGTAGAGTTAGCCTCAGGAGCTAGAGTACCCATCACCTCCTTAGTTGTGGATTTCTAGATTTAGATTGGTATCATCATGAATACCTTAGTGAATCTATGTATCACACCCCTTGGATCCTATGGGGTAGTGCTTGGCATGAATTGGATTTATGGCCGCAGAGCCAATTTAGACTGTCAACAAAAGAGGGTAGAGTGCTTAGATGAAGACAACATTGCTACAGTAATTTTAGATGTTCAAAGGCCAATATCCATTCATATGATCTCTGCTATGCAGCTTCAATAGAGCATGCAAAAGGGGTGCCAATTATTAACCATCACTATTAGTGATAGGGAAGAGGAAGAAGATAAGGAAACTTCCCTTGATGATCATCCTTTGTTATAGGAGTTCATAGATGTGTTTCCTTTGGAACTACCTGGTATGCCTCCCCATAGAGAATTTGATTTCCATATATACCTTGTTCCAAGAGCCACACTAGTTTCTAGAGCACCATATAGGATGTCTCCTAATAAGCTTAATGAGCTTGAGATTCAGCTAGAGGAGCTCCTTGAGAAGGGGCACATACGGCCTAGTGTCTCTCCTTGGGGTGCAACAGTTATATTTGTCAAAAAGAAGGATGGGTCTCTTAGGTTGTGTATGGATTATCAACAGTTGAACAAATTAACCATTAAGAACTGGTATCCACTACCTAGGATTGATGACTTGTTTGATCAGTTATAGGGTGCCCGTGTGTTCTCCAAGATAGATCTTAAATCAAGGTACCATCAATTGAGAATTGTGGAGAGTGATATCCACAAGAAAACTTTATAGACTAGATACAAACATTATGAGTTCACATTGGTACCATTTGGTCTTATGAATGCCCCTGGTACATTCACGAGTCTCATAAATGGGGCATTCCTCACTTTCCTTGATATATTTTCGGTAATGTTCCTTAATGACATATTGATATATTCTCATAATGAGAAGGAACATGAGGAGCAATTGAGGTAGGTATTATAGTGTTTGAGGGATAATCAGTTGTATGGTAGCTTGTCAAAATATGCCTTCTATAGACCAGAGGTCAGATATTTAGGCCATGTTATATCAAGTGATGGGATCTCAGTGGACCCATCAAAGATTGATGCCATTATGAATTGGCCAACACCCACTACTGTGACCAAGGTTAGGAGTTTCATGGGTCTCGTAGGTTATTAAAGATGATTTATTGAGGGTTTCTCTAGAGTGGCTCATCCCATCACATCCCTTTAATAAAAGGGAAAGAAATTTGACTGAACTAAGAAGTATGAGAGGGTTGTTTAGGATCTCAATAAAGCACTTACTAGTGCACCTACTTTAGCAGTGCCAGAGCCTTCAGTGGATTTTGTGGTTTGCATAGATGCTTCCTTAGATGGTTTGGGGGAAGTACTTATGCAAGGTGGGAAAGATATAGCATATGATTCTAGAAAAATTAAGACTCGCAAGCTCAATTACCATACCCATTACCTTGATCTTACGGTAGTGGTGCATGCATTAGTGAGGTGATGACACTTCCTCTTAGGACATTGATTTGAGCTTCATTCAGACCATCAGAGTTTGCAGTATATATTCACTCAACTAAACCTTAATGCTAGGCAGAGGAGGTGGATGAAGTTCTTATGTGAGTATGACTTTGATGTCCATTATATCAAGGGGAAGGAAAATGTAGTCGTAGATGCTTTGAGTAGGAGGCGACAAGAGTTATCATCCATGATCACTAACACAGATTTGAGACATTGTATACTACACCATTTGTAGGAGGATGAATTGTATGTGGAGGTTTGTTATTTGGTCTTATGTGAGGGACCCATTGAGGGAAAGTTCTCAGAGTATTCCTTGGAGTTTGATGGACTATTGCATCAAAGAGGACGCATCTATGTACCTTCATCTGGAGATTTGTGTAATACTATTATGCTAGAGGCTCATAGATCCCCTTACGCAGCGCATCCCAGAGTCAAGAACATGCATGCTAATTTGAGACAACTCTATCATTATCTAGGCATGAGGTATTACATTACAGAGTTAGTAGCCCAATACCTTGAGTGTCAGAGGGTTAAGGAAGAGTATGGCCATCCTGGAGGTCTCCTACAGCCTCATGAGGTACCCAAGTGGATGTGGGATGTTATATTTATGGAATTAATTGTTGGTCTCCCTATGTCATCTTATCACCATGATGCCATCATGGTGACAGTTGAAAATTTGACCAAGGTTTCCCACTTCTCACCCATCCATACCAATTTTATAGCACCAGCAGTGACACAAGTTTTATGGTAGGACATTGTCAGACTGCATGGCATTCCTCATAAGATCATTTCTGACAGGGATTCTCTCTTTACATCATCTTTTTGGAGAGAATTACAGATAGCTTTGGGAACCAAGCTCAATTTTAGCACATCTTATTACCTAGAGATAGATGGTCAGACAAAGAGAGTTAATTAGGTGCTCAAGGATATGTTCCATATGTATGTTATGGACCATCATGTTAAGTAGGAGGAGTATCTACATTTAGTAGAGTTTTCCTATAATAATGGGCATCATTCATCCTTAGGTATGCCACCCTATCAAGCCTTGTATGGTATACATTTTAGAAAAACTTTGAGTTGGGATAGGATTGAGGACAGGGTAACCATTGGACTACAATTATTCCTTGAGATGGAGCAACATGTAGCCTTGATTAGGAAACATATTAGAGAGGCGCAAGATCAACAAAAGAAGTATATCGATGCGAAGAGGGAAGATCAGGTATAAATGGTTGGAGATAGATTTTTCTTGAGAGTGTAGTGATATAAGAGTCCAATCCATTTTGGAAAGGTCACTAAGCTTGCACCTTGATTTGTGGGACCATTTGAGATTTTGGAGAAAATAGGACCAGTTGCCTACTGTCTAGATTTTCCACCTAGTGTGTCATGCATCCATGATGTGTTTCATGTTTCTATTTTGAGAAAATATATTTATGATGAGTCTCATGTGATATATTGGGATGCCTTATAGGTGGATTCAGACGAGAAGCTAGCCTTGGAGCCTATCCACATTTTGGCACGTCGGACACTGGGCCTTTGAGGCCTATAGATGGACCAGGTTAGAGTTTAGTGGGATTTATATGATGAGGTTATAGCTTCATGGGAGGACACAATGCAAATGAGAGCACAATATCCCCATATTTTTTATGAACTCCAAGAGGAAGTACATGACTAGGGGGTAGGATGTGAGGCCTCAACCCAGGCCCATCCTAGTTTTCCATATTTTTTCTTATGATAGACATAGCACACAATACATTATATTTTGATGCACTTTGGATTTTATGCTTTATGCCATGGATTGATCATTTTGGATGTTGGATACATGTTACTTTATGATGCACATGATAGACTAGATTATGTTTCTATTACGTATCTTTCATTTTGAGACATTTGGTTTGGGAAAACATTATGATTATGTGATGGATTAGTGATGATATGAGAATTATTAGAAATTGACATTTAATTGAGTTATCATGCAATGTGAATCTTACTTATGTTATAGGCTTAAATGAAACTTTTATTTCTTATGATATTAGGTGATAAAATTTAGTATGTAGATGTTTCCTTAATATTTTGAATATTTCTTATTTCTTTATGAAGTATATTTTATCTCCTTGTAATACTGATATTTGGATTCAGTGTGCAGGTATGAGACAGTGGTATTAAATTTGGGGAACCAAACATAGGTGTATGTGAACTCATTTTAAGCCAAGGTTGCATCTAATGAGAGACAAGACCTCATTGTATCATCATTTAATTTGTAAACGTAAATGTTTGATTGTTTGAATTTAGTTCATAAATGTTATTTTCATATTTAATTCTTTGTGCTTTATGCTCAAGTGGATATGCCATGTCTCTAGTGATGTGTAAGTGTTTGTATGTGTCACTTGACACTTGTGTATCTAATTAGGACCATGACATGTCCACTTGGGGATTGGGTGGCCACCTACCTAGGTTAGTACCAGAGTAGATCCCCATGTGTATTCCTTGATTAGGAAGCTGGAGGTGTGGTCACTTCAATTGAATTTCGTGAGTATGGTTTAAGTGGAATTTTGGGGGGTTAGAAAAGTGCCTAGGGGTGTGTTAGGGTAATTTTTAGGTAGCCCACTTGTTATACCTATGGGTAAGGGTTATTTTTAATTTGGTTTACCAAGAGACCCTTCCAAAATTTGGATTTTCAAGATGGATGAAAATAAACTTTTTGAAGCATGATCTTGGATAGACGACCCTTCCATTTAGGTGCAAAGACTTTGCCTACCTTTTTGAGTTTCCCTTTTTGGATATTTTTTTAGAAAGTTTTAAGAGGCTTAGGGAGGAGAAACCAATGAGAGGCTTTCCTTCTCCCCATGAGTTTCTAGTGTCTTTGAACAACTTAAACCTAGGTAATTACATTGGGTTAAGGAATGTTGACGTGTAGTCATGATTCCCCTTAACCCCACTTGTGGTTCATGATACTAATATAAACTAACACTCAAACCATGCATGAATTGTATTTGTTTATAAAACTTGGATAAACCCAAATTAGATTATTTTATGCTAGACATTATTTATTCTTCCAAAAAAAAAGTTGTTGCATTTTTGGGTGCAAATTTTTGGGCATGACAAGCCCTGAACCCTCACTATGAGCCACTCACATAGTGTTATTAGGTTCCCTAACCTCTAAAAGAGAATTAAAACACATAAGGATATATGATACACCATGTATAATGTCACATTATTTCAAAATCAACAATGGATTGAGTTTAGGAAAGTATATATTGTCCCTACTCCACATGACAACCCTAAACTCTAATGTGGCACTCAAAATGCACCAAAACACTTAAAGAGGCATCAAAATGAATAAAAATATTGAACATGATTTAGCATCACCATACAGGACATTTATGACCAAAATAATCCAAATACATAACCCTAATGCCTCTGGTAATTTCCTTAAACCTCTAATATGCTAGTATAGACCATAAACCCTAAAACTAAGCACTCGATTACTATTTTTGTGATGTTGGGTGCCATTTTTGTGCACTTGGGCTCAATTTTTCACACTTGGGCCTTATTTTTTCACACTTTTTTATATGTTCTACACACTTGGGATAAATTTTTCACACTTGGGCTCTATTTCTATGTAGTTGGTTCAGAAACTAGGTATTTTATAATAGGTTGTAATACATCATTTACTGGGAAAAACTGGGGCTCCAAAAGTGAAATATAAGGAAGACCCATTTGATATATCCTAAATTTACCTCTATAATACCCATTATTTATGCCCAAAAAATCAAAATGACTAGGTAAATTATCCTATAATAGAAAGATGTCCTAGGAAACATGAAGGAAAAATGCACATAAACTTGGTTTACATACACTATTACTTCCAGAATTGAAAAGTAAACTATTAAAACATAAAAGGAATAAAAATAATATATTATAAACTTAAAAAAAATAGATTAAATACATTCATTAAGGGAAAACACCTAAGAGATATCAAACATTCACTGAGAATACATAAACAATACAGTATCTTTTCTAGGATCATATCTTACCTCTGGTCTCGCATAGAATCCACAAAGGATGAAGAAAGGGAGATATAGATACAATAAATAATGTCCTCCAACTATTCATAATATAAAATACAAGATAAATCCAAACCAAATGAAAACTAGAGCAAGAGGTTTCACAACAACAAAAAACTCTCTCCCAAGTCTCAGTTTTCTCTTCACCTTTTTTTTTTTAAATTCTAAAACTCTATGCCTAAATGTATCCAAGAAACCAAAATAAATAAACTTCAACCCCTCTCTCCTTATCTAAAACTTTCTTTCTAAAATCCTCCTGTGTGCATTGTCCTTCCAAAATAACCATATGAAAGAATGAAATTTCTTTTCGTATTTATTCTTTCGTGATGGCTTATACGAGAATGAACCTGTTCCCAACCATATTATAACAAATGGTTTTCATTAACCATTGTTATAATATAATTTATTCTTATAAGTTTATAATTTATTTTATTTTAATTTCCTTTTATTATGATTTAATAACAAATAACATATACTAATAATTACTTACCTTAAGATATATTTGGCCACTCAATAATAAATCACATATAATCCTA
>MU223957.1:454242-471869 GCA_018584345.1 Thuja plicata | reverse complement strand
ATATATATGTATGTATGTATGTATGTATGTATGTATGTATGTAATTAATACAACATAAATATATATCATCACCCATAATTGAATTATATATAGTGTGTAGAGAAATGTGTGCAAAGGAATGCAGTTAACTAGTAAACACACTATGTATGTATGTATGTATGTATGTAATTAATACAACATAACTATATATCATCACCCATAATTGAATTATATATAGTGTGCAGAGAAATGTGTGCAAAGGAATGTAGTTAACTAGTAAACACACTCGGAACACAAAAACAATACAACAATCAAGATAAGATATAAAAAAGCATCAAACAAACAGAAAAGAAAACCATCTAAGACCATGTTGTAGCCTATATGTTCCAATGATTTGTTGAGGATATTTTGGTTGTAATATGTATGCTCATGAATTCAACAACATAACATTGTCAGAGTGCTCTAGAGTTTCTAAAGCTTGGGGGAATAACTTGAAAAGGGGATTCAAAGGGTTTTCACAAGTGAAGCTCAATTTCTCTAAAAAAATGCATGAGTTTGCATAATTGAAGAGTTGATAATGGGTTCAAGGGTTATTGGATTAAATATGATAAAAAGGTATGAGATCACAATGATAATGGATTTTCAAGGATGAAGCTCTCAAAACATGGAGTCCTAAAATGAAGGGAAATGAGAGAGTTAAAAAGAGGAGTTAAGGAGGTGAGGGCTATCCTCTATTAATGATGGGTTACTATGTGTCCACCTCAGTGTGGTTGGGGGATGGGGAAAGAGACTTTCCATAAATGATATTTATGTCTCTGATCCCCAAAGTCCAACCTCATTAATAGGGGCTTTATGGAAAATTTGTTGAGGATTGGGACGAAGGAAGCAAATTTGGACTTTTCTTCCCTAATCCTCACACTTAGGAATGTGCACATGCTTAGTGGGGATTTAGGTTAATGAGCTAGTTTAATTAGGGGGAAAGTGGGTTGGTTAGGAAAATGCAAATGGATGGGGATTAGGAGGGGATAGGGATTAATTACATAAATAGCGTATTTATCTAGTTAAGATAGAATTAGGTATGCAAGTGAGAAAAGTAGGAAAATGCAAGTGGGTGAGGGATTTGGTGAATTTTTGAATTATTTTAATTCAAAAATAGGGTAATGATCCAATTAATTAAATATATAGGTTTATTTAATTAAAAGGGGATATTTTAATTAAGCAGATAAATTTATTTAATTAAGCAGACTTGGGCATTAGATAAATTAGACTAATTAATTTATCTAGAGGGATTGGGAAGAGGGTAGAATTAATTAATCAGATAGACTATTTAATTAATAAGGTGACTATAGAGGAATGGGTACTAATTATTTAATTAAATAAACATAAATGTCCATTTAATTAAATAGGATAGGGACGTTAGATAAATTAAATAAATTAATTTACCTAGGACTATAGAAGATGAGTAATGAATTAAATGAATTAATTACATTTCAGATTTGGGTGTCTACATTTTTCCCCTCTTTGACATGGTGTTACATAGTAGCATCATTTCAAATAATATTAGGACATAGAGATAGGAAGAAGATGATTTGATTTGAAAAGATGCCCAAGTCATTCAGAAGTGTGACTAAGAGAAAATATGATGAAATATGGAGATAAGGATACCCCCTCGAAAGGATAGGTGGGTTGTAGAGAACACAGATGTGCTCTTGCAATGGGTGAGAGAATGCATGAATAATGGATGAATAATAATGGTAATTCACTAATAAGTGGGTAGAAGAATCAAGAAATTGGATAGATAGATGGAATGGGTGGATATATAGGAATGAAGGAGGATGGAAGATTAAGGAAAGGAGGAAAGCTTGAGTAGAAGCACCCTAAAAGGGAGTTTTTATGTTGTGAGCACTTAATTTGATGTAGCATTTGATACTATGCACTAGGGTATGAGAAACCAAGGTGATGTATCACATGAATAGGAATGACACAACAAACATGCAAGGATTACCCTAACATCATGCCTGAGTCACAAAGGAATCAGGGTGGATACGATAATGTGAAAGCCACAAGAAAACAATATTTCTCAAGTACACCATGTGACCATGGTGATCACATGTGGAAAATGCAAGGGTCATATCTAAATAAATTAAAAACAAAAGATCAAGATGATGCCCCAAGTTTAACCCTTTGCAACACACCATGATATAAAGGATCACGGAGAATTTGAGGAGGTAAAAACAAGGAAGCTCAAGAAAAAAGATAAACAAATATCCAAAATGACCAAAGAAATAACAAGCATCTCATGTATATTTTTCCATAGGGAGGATGATGGATGAGGATTGATTTTATTTTTATGATATGAGGAAGGATACATCCTACAATGACCAATGATGGATTGCTAAACTAGGATTCCTATGACAAGACACAAGAAAGACACTCAAACCTTTAAGGGACTAATAGATGATTGATGGGGCACCAGCTAGATAGGGACACAGTCTTAAAGACATGCAATTAAATAACACAAAGTATGGGACCTAAGGAATCAAATGTAAAAAGGATTCTAGGTGGAGACACGCTCGAATGAGATTAGGTACAAGGTGCTATTTACAAGATGTACAAGATATACAAGGGGTTGGGGATTGTGGATGAGGCTATGAAGATGCAAATCTTCCCAATGACATAGAAGATTTGTCAAACTAGACATAATTAATAAGATGGATTGATGGTGTATTGGGTGTTGTTGATGTGGGAATGATATATCCTGAAACAACATAAGGATTGGGAAGGATGTATCCTGATGATGATGATTGGATTTTCATCAAGTCTTGCAGCAAGGCTGGGAATAAGAAAAAAGATGTGATTGGATGGGTTGATTGATGTTCAATTTTGGATATCAAGAGATGGATGAGATTTTCATGCAATGGTCAATTGTGTGAAGCATGGGGGAAGCCTCAAGTGAGATACCAAGGACACAGGATGTGTAGATGGAGGAGATGATGGATGAGGTGGAGGTGGAAGATTAATAGAAAATGATTAATGGATTGGAAGGATTATGGATGACAAGAAAATAAAGGATGAGGATTGGGATATGGATGGATTGAGGATAATGAGATGATTGGAGAGAATAATTGGGAGATGGAAAGTTTATGGATGATAGGAGATGAGAATTGGGAGAAGGAAAGATTATAGATGATAGGAGAGGAGAATTGGGATATGGAAGGATTATGGATGATAAGATGATAGGAGATGAGGATTGGGAGATGGATGGATTATGGATGATAGGAAAGGATAATTGGGAGATGGAAGGATTATAGATGATAGGAGAGGAGAATTGGGAGATGTAAGGATTATGGATGATAAGATGATAGGAGATGAGGATTGGGAGATAGATGGATTATGGATGATAGGAGGGGATAGTTGGGAGATAGAAGGATTATGGATGATAGGAGAGGAGAATTGGGAGATGGAAGGATTATGAATGATAAGATGATAGGAGACGAGGATTGGGAGATGGATGGATTATGGATGATTGGAGAGGAGAATTGGGAGATGGAAGGTTTATGGATGATAGGATGATAGGAGATGAGGATTGTGAGATTGATGGATTAGGAATGATAGGAGAGGAGAAATGGGAGATGGAAGGATTATGGATGAAAGTAAAATAGGATATGAGGATTGGGAGATGGATAGATTATGGATGATAGGAGAGGAGAATTGGGAGATGGAAGGATTATGGATGATAGGATGATAAGATATGAGGATTGGGAGATGGATAGATTATGGATGATAGGAGAGGATAATTGAGAGATGGAAGGATTATGGATGATATGATAATATGAGATGAGTATTGGGAGATGGATGGATTATGGATGTAAGAGAGGAGAATTGGGAGATAGAAGGATTATGGATCAAAGGAAAATAGGAGATGAGGATTGGGAAATGGATAGATTATGGATGATAGGCAAGGAGAATTCAAAGATGGAAGGATTATGGATGATAGGAGATAAGGATTGGGAGATGGATGGTTTATGAATGATAGGAGAGGAGAATTGGGAGATGGAAGGATTATTGATGAAATGACAATAGGAGATGAGGATTGGGAGATGGATTGATTATGAATGATAGGAGAGGAGAATTTGGAGATGGAAGGATTATGGATGGAAGGACAATAGGAGATGAGGATTGGGAGATGAATGGATTATGGATGATAGGAGAGGAGAATTGGGAGATGGAAGGATTATGGATTATACAAAGATAGGAGATGAGGATTGGGAGATGGATTGATTATTGATGATAGCAGAGGAAAATTGGGAGATGGAAGGATTATGGATGATAGGAAGATAGGAGATGAGGATTGGGAGATGGATAGATTTTAAATGATAGGACATGATAATTAGGAGATGGAAGGATTATGGATGAAAGGAAAGTAGGAGATGAGGATTGGGAGATGGATGGATTATAGATGATGGGATGATAGGAGATGAGGAATAGGAGATGGAAGGACTATGGATGATGAGATGATATTAAATGAGGATGAGAAGTACCTCAACTAGATTCAAAGCGATTCCCCCACAAAGTGATTCTCCCTTTGTATGACCATTGATTTCTTTATGTCACAATAATTTTTTTCCCACAAAAGGAATTGAAAATATCACATCAAAAAGGTCATATTTGCAATGTGTTTTGCATATATTGTTGGGCGGTAAATAAGAAAAAAACCTGTCATCCTTTTTTTTCTTTTTTTTTGGGGGGGGGATTTTTCAAATTTTTGACAGACAAAATTGTATCGATATATGGTGGATTTTTTGATGGGATAGGGCCGAAGGGTTCATTTTAGTAGGATGAAGAATCCTTTATAATAGTGTATTTTCTATGGTAGCCACTTAGGGCCATGGCCCCTCACTGTGAGCCACCCACCTAGTGTTCTTAGGTTGCCTAACCCAAAAAAAATAATTAAAACACATAAATAATAAATGATAAAACAATTTTCAAGTAAAATCATTGAAAAATCAACAATGGCTTTAGTTTAGGAAAGTATACACTATCCCTACTCCACATGACAACCCTAAACTCTAATCTGGCACTCAAAATGTACCAAAAAACTTAAAGAGGCATCAAAATGCATAAAAAAATAGAAAATGATTTATAATCACCAAATAGGACATTTATGATGAAAATAATACAAATACATAACCCTAATGCCTCTGGTAAATCCCTAAAACCTCTAATATGCAAGTATAGACCATAAACCCTAGAACTGAGCACTCAATCATTGTTTCTTTTATCTTGGGTGTCGTTTCTCTGTACTTGGGCTCAGTGTTTCACAATGGGACTTATTTATATGCACTTGGTCATATGTTATATGCACTTGGGCTAAAATTTGCACACTTGGGCTCTGTCTCTACGTAGTTGGTCCAGAAACTAGGTATTTTAGAATAAGTTGCAATACGAGATTTAATGGAAAAAATTGAGACTCCAAAAGTTAAATATAAGGAAGACCTGTTTGAGATCTCTTTAATTTACTTCCATAAAACTAATTAGGTGGGCCCAAAACATCAAAATTAATAGGTATATTATCCTATAATAGAAATATGTCCTAGGAAACATGAAGGAAAAATGCACAGAAACTTTGTTTACATACACTATTACTTTCAAAAATGAAAACTAAACTATTAAATGATCAAAGAATAAAAATAATATATTATAAAATTTAAAAAAATAGGTTAAATACATTCATTAATGTAAAAAACCTAAGATGTGAGTCCTACCCCAGCCCGTCATAGCTTAACACTATTTTCCCCTTAATATACTCTTTAGTTGAGATTGATTTTGAGACACTTGGACTATTTGAACACATGTTATTATTGGAGAATCTGTAATATCCCATGCTATGTTATTCAACATTTTTATTTTGATGCAAAGCTACTTAGGTGATGCCTTTTGTTAGTTAATTTAGATTATCTATATGGTTAAGGTGCAAATGATGCAATATGAGGGATAAGTATATGATATTAGGATGCAGATTTACTTAGAAATGAATGTTATGCAAATTGGATTAAATGCAAATATTTTTAAAATTAAGGTGAATCATTGGATAATGCAAAAATGGAGTGAATATGTGTTTGATTTACATTATGTGTTTGATTTTCATTATGTATTTTTCTATGTTTTATGTGTTGATTTCTTGGACTATTGATGTGTGCAATGAGTGTGTAGGAAATTGACCATGGTTCTACAACAGGGATTCAGGAATTTTCCTATGTAAATTTTCTAAAGATAAGGTTATATCTATATAAAGAGACATGAACCTCATTGTATTGTGTTTTATTCGAGAAACTAATATGCATGATTATTATTTAAATTCAATTTTGTAAATATGTAAACAAGTCATGCCTTATGTAATTATGTTATGTCACTTGACACATGTGTACTTAATGTGTTGGCATGACTAGTAAATGTAACCAATATAGGTTTAAATCTAACCTAGGGGTTACCTAGTATATTTCCCATGCTTACCCTAGGGTTGGGGGAGATCAGATTGAGTCAAGAGAGTTGAATTTCGTGAGTTAACTTTAGGCGGGCTTTAGGAGGGTCAAATAGGCTTCCAAAAGGTAGTTAGGGTTAAATTTAACCAACCCACTTGGTACTCTATGGGTTAGGAGTCAATTTATATCATTAAGAGGCCTATAACTCATTAATGAAACCTCTAAAATATCCCATTTAGAAAGTGGCGAAAATCAGAGTTTAGGAAATTTGGACAAGGTATCTCTTCTTTCCCATGTGAGCCTTAAACTCCATTTATGAGGAAGAAGGAAAGTGGGAGGATAGGATATAATTGAGTCACTTATCCATTAAAGAAGAATCATATATTCATATAATGGAGCCTTTATAGGGGGATTTGAGAAGAAAGTTAGAGTTGTTCACCCACTCTCTATTCTTAGAGACCACTAGCTTTGGAAGGAGAATTGGAGGAGAAAGAAGGAATAAAAGGAAAAGATCTTATAAAACATAATTTATTTTCCTTAATCTTGGAATTGAGGTTGGTTTCCTCTTTAGAGTAGATTAGAGTATATTTTCTTATGTATGTAGAAAGCTTGAAGGTTTCATTAATGGAATTTTATGTATATATTTTGTAACTCCAAGGATGTTCATGGAAGTTATATGTAGTTTCTTGTGCTTAAGTTGTTGTGGGAGTCTTCAAGGCACACTCATTCTTGGGAGGGCAGAGTAACCTTGAAGGGGTGAAAGGTTAGATACTACTCTTGCAATATAGAGTATCCCATGTGAGTAGGGAAGAACATGGGTGTTTCGGTCCCTATGATGCCAGCTTTCCTAAGGGAATTTGGGGGTCATAAGGAGAATTTGATGGTTTGGAGCCCATGTGTGGCCATGGAGAAGGAAGAGGGAAGTTCTTCTTGATGCCATGTGTGGAAATTGTTCTCGGCCCATGTGTGGAAATTGTTCTTGAGCCCATGTGTGGCATTTTATTTTGAGCCCATGTGTGGCCAATGGTTCTTGTTTTTATTTGGCTTGTCCTCTAGGGTATGGTCCTATTTAAACCCTATGTTTTAGGTCTCTTGGAGACCTATGTAAAACCTTGGGTTTTGGATCTTTCCATTGAGTATTCATGTTTTTAATTTAATTGTAGCTATGACTATTTTTCCACATGTTCATTCATGTATCCCCAAGCTCGGGGGTGGCCTTGTAAAGGCCTAGGTTGGAAGGTGAGCCTTCATGGTTAACCTAATATTATTCATGTAGGAATTTGTTGGACTCTCTTGGAAGGCTTGTGATGAAGTCTTGTTGTAATCTCCATTTATTATTTTTATAAATTAGGTTGTGTTCCAAGCACATGTTGGCCAAAATGGAGCTTGTAATGTAAATAATCTTTGTGAGGTTGTAATTAAAGTCACTTTTTATGTGAATGGAAAAATGAACTCTCCTATTTATGTAAAAAGGTATTTGAGTTAATTTCCTAGTAAATAATATTGGTAAATTTCCTCCTATGTTGTATTGAATAAATGAAAGGCTTGAGTGCTTACTATCCTTGCTAATTCGTTATTTTCTAAAGTTTGTATGGAATGTTGTTACATTAAGAAAGAGGGAGTTAAATTGAAAAATGATAAGGTGAATATTTATCTACACAAATTAAAGTATAGCTCTAAGGTAAAGTTAAGAGATAATCACTATTTTAAAAACATAGAGATAAAATGGTTTTTTTCCCCCTTTCTAGCTAAATTATCTTCATGCTTAAAAAAAAAAATTCATGTTATAAAGAGAATACAAATTTTATTGATAAAGATCTCCTTTGAAATTTTATATTTAATAAAATTAGGTTCTCTTTATATATATAATATTAAATATATATAAAGATATATACATTTATTAATGTATACATATTTGCTATTTATTATTAAATACAAATAAAATTTGTAAGCAAAATTTAAATGTTTCTCAAAATAGAAACCTTATATATATATATATATATATATTGTAGACACCTAAATTTGATTAACAAATTTAATTAAATTTAGCTCTCTTCTATGCATTATTAATTAAATATTTTTACATTATTTAATTAATTTTTGTCAACCTCCTAGCTTAATTAATTTAATTAATTAGCTATAGTCCAATTAATCTAATAGAAACCCACAACCATTTAATTAATTAAATCCCCTTCCTTTATCAATTTAAATAAATATACTTATCTATTTAAATTAATTCCTTGTTATCCCACTTGTGAATTAAATATTCCATTTAATTCAATTTGAGCACATGGCTCATAACTTTAACCCTTTACCTAACATATCCTAACAACTTGACCATTGGTTTTGACTCAACCCAACCCCTTCACACATACTAACCTTTCCTTATTAGTTAATTAACCATAATTAACTAATTAACCCCTCCACTCATTCTCTCTCCTCCCATCACATCCTCTTAATCTCCCACTTTCCCTCTAATTAATTCTAATCTCCCACCTAATCACTCTCTAATCATTTGCACAATCCTAATAAAATAAATTAGCAAACCCAAGTCAACTCTCAAATCTTATCACTTCCCACTCCCCAACCCAAGTCACATGTGACTCTTACACCTCTTACACATCTATTACATACTCTTACACACTTTTCCCCTCCAAAGGAATATTTAATTCCTTTTTCACACCCCCCAAGCATCTTCACACTTCTCCAAATCCCTTCACACTCCCCAAAATGGTCACATTCCTCAATTATACTCCAACCCCCAATGTTCTCTTAAACCCTCTCTCATTGTGACACTTGTCACAATGCTAAGCATTTGAGAAAGCATAATCCATGTGCTCTCTCTTGGATGCATCTTGACCCTTCCTCATCTACATCTCAACCGTCCATTCAACCCTCCTCTTTTCTATAAATTGAACCCTTCACTCTTCCATTTTCATCCATCATCAAAGTATTGTTATCATGTCAAATTGAAAATCAAAAAGCATCCAACATAGCCTTATAATGCCAAAATATTCCCAAAGCCAATCCCTTTGAAGCTTGAGCACCAACATTTGAGCACACATCCAAACCGTCTTGGACAATATATATTCAACAAAATAAGGTTCTTGCTTAAGTATTTGTGAGGTTTGCATTTTCTTGGTGTTTGCTTTTTGCTTTATTTTTAGTCTAATCATATATGTTGTGATTGATTAGTTTTAATTGTTGAATGTTTAGCTTGCTTTATATTCCTTAAACAAACTATTTTTTATTTTTTACATTTTTCCCCTCTTTGAGATGGTGTTACAAAGTAGCATCATTTCAAAGAAAAGCAAGAAATAGAGCTAGGAAGAAAATGATTTGATTAGGAAAGATGCCCCAATGACTATGATGAAAGATGATGGGAGATGAGGATAATGATGCCCCCTCTAGAGGATAGGTGGGTTGAAGAGAAAATAGGTGTTCTCTTGAAATAGATGAGCAAATGTATGCAATATGAGTGAAGAATAAGTGGATAGAGGGATATGAAGCTTGAGCTGGCACCTCCAAAATGAGAGATGTCATGTAGTGAGCACTTATTTTGATATAACAATATAAGAGACTAGCCAAGGATATGAAGAACCAATGCTTTGTCAAATATGTTGCATGGACTGATGCAACAAATACACGGGGATTTTCCCAACATCACACTTGAGTCACAGAGAACTAGGGTGGATACGATGCTAAGGAACCCACAAACACACACAAAAAAAGAGAAAGATCAAGACCTTGCCCCTAGTTTCACCATTCATAACACACCATGATATAAAGGATCTTGGCGACCATGATGAGGTAAAAGAAGGAATCTCAAAAGGTAAACAAAGATCCAAAAGCACCAAAGAAATAACAAGAATCTTACATACCTTTTTCTATAGGGAGGATGATGGACTGATGATTGGTTTGATTGGTCTGATATGAGGAAGGATACATCCTGCAAAGACCGATGATGGATTGCTTAAACTATGATTCCTATGAAAAGAGACAAGGAAGACTCTCAAAACTCAAAGGGACTAAGGGATGATTGTTGAAGCACTTGCTAGATAGGGATGAAGGACTGGCTTGACACAAAGGATGGGACCTAAAGACACATATATACAAATGAACCTAGATGGAGACACGACTGACACTATGTATAGGACACTAATTACAAGATGTACAAGGGCTTGGGATGATGGACGAGATGATGGGGATATGCATGATATAGACTAATGGTGGAAAGGGTGATGTGGGAATGATGTATCCTAAAACAATACAAGGATTGGGAAGGATGCATCCCAATGATGATGATGAATTGAGATCAAGGCTTGCTACATGGTTGGGAACAAGACCAAGGATATGATTGGGTGTCGATGATTGATGTTTTATTTTTTGGATATCTGGAGTAGGTGGAGAGGATTTGGATGTGATGGTAGACTGCCTAGAGCCAAGAGATATTAATGAATGACATTGGATGCATGGGAGTAGGCTAGAGCTAGATACCAATGAAAAGGGATGTAAGAGGGATAGAGTGATAGAAAAAATTAATGGAGGGAAGGATGGTAGGTTAATGGATGGAGATTTGGGAGATGGAAGGATTGGAAATTCTGAGTGGATAAGAGAGAGGATTGGGAGATGAAAGGATTATGAATGAAGGGAAGTAATGGGAGAAGCAAGGTGGATATGCTAAAGTCTCCAAGGAATATGTCACCAAGGAATGAAATGCCCCTACTTAGGATAGGTCATGTGTGAGGAGGAATTAGGATGGGGTACAATATGATGGAAGATAGGATGAACAAAGGATTAGGGAGGTAGATGGAAGCTATGATGATGGGTGGATGAGGCCAAGGAGATGGAACCTAACATGATGGAGTGGAAGAGGTTGACAAAGGGAGGTGGAGGGATTATATGGAAGGAAGGAAGGATGGGTAGATAAAGGATAGGTTGATGATGATTGTGATTGGGAAATGGGTGCCAATAGGTTCCCAAAATCATGTATACAAGGTGACCTTTATCTTTCTCATCAAGATCTAGAGGAGGATGGAGGAGGTGAAATGGACAAGGTATGATAGGTATAGGAGAAAGTGAGATGGAGGAGGTGATGGATGGTGGCTAGAAGAGATTCCCCCCCAAGTGCGGAGAGCATCTAGATGGAAGGATTATGCATGATGCCTATTTTCCAGGTTTTCATCATGGTACTTGTCTAAGGTGCTTATTTTCCATGTTTTCACCATTAGACGCTTATTTCTCTTTACTTTTTATTTTGGATTTTTTTTTGTTTTTTTAATCTTCTTTTTATTTTTTTGGGGAATTTTTGAGGGAGTTTATGGATGTAATGATAATGAGGAGATGGATGGAGGACTCAAGCATCAAGTGTAAGGTAATTGGAGCACAGTTACAGTGCTAAGTGGAGGTTGGTACAACCTTATTTGGGATGAGTGGTTTATGCAAAGGTATGAATGAGATGGTGAGGATGGGGGATATATGTGGGGTAAGGGATATGGTGGTGAGGAGCGTTTGGATGAAATGATGGATAGTGAGTGTGATAGGGGAAGGTTGTCAGGACCAACATTGGAAAATGTTGTGAAGTGTGCGAAAAGAGTGGATAGGGAGTGGATGGTATATGGGGATATGATAGAGGAGTTATGGTAGGGAGATTTGGGACATAGGGACCCAAAATAGATTTAGGGGATGGCGGAGAGGAATGAAAATATGGAGGATTAGAAAATTTGGATGCCTTTGTTAATGTTTCTTTTAGATGCATGTCATCTTTTTTCTTAGGGATCCACATAGTTTTTTCTTTTGCATTGGTGGGCCTTTGCAACCAATGGGATGTAGTGTATTTTTTGATTGGATTTTTCTTTTCTTAAGCATGTATTTTGGAGTGGACATGGGAATCTTCAAATACTTGTGGATTTTTAGCTTTATACATTTGTGATTTGGCATCTAAATTATAGCTCGTAGCATTATGAGAAATTGCATGGGATAGAGGAAATATGGATGGAGTGATGGAGGGAGGATAGTTGTACCAACATTTTTGGATGAAGGGTCTTGAGATGTGCAATCGAGACCAAAAGATTGTAGATGTTCTTTGACAAAGATGGGCTCCAGTGTACCTTTCTCATTTAGGCCTAATCCTTTTCCTTGATAATTTCATTTTTTTAGCATTCGATCAAAGATAGGGTACTTCTCTCTTTGGGAACAAGATGTGATCCCATTATTAGGAGGGGTATAAATGGTGGACATGAAATTTATTTCTTCTACTTCAAGTGGACCATCATGGATGAATGTAAGTGGACCAAGGGGATAGAGTGATGGTGGTGGGATAGTTTGGATTGGAGGCAATAAAGGATCTTGAAGTGGAGGGGATGGGATGTTGGGATCTTGGCTCAAATGGGCTAATGGATTTTGAGATGGAGTAGATAGAATGGTGGGGTCTTGATTTGGAGGGGTGGATGGAAATGGATCATGAGATGGATTTGATGGAAGAAATGGATCATGTAATGAAGGAAGTGGCATGGTGGGAACTTGAGATGGATTGGATGGAATGATACTATGTTCATTGAAGTCAATGGATGTTTCAACATGATTTTGGACAAGATCTTGACATGATTGGTTTGGTGCGCCTGGTGTGATGGGGGATGTATGGATGTAATATTTAGATGGAAGGGATGGAAGGATGGGAAATTCTATAATTGAGATAGAGGGAAGATGGGTGGACTCATGAGATTCCTTAGATGGAGTGTGAATAATGTTGGGAGGAGAAGATGGGGATGGGGATTGGATGGAGTCAACAAATGGGGGGACTTCAATGGTGTTAGGAGATGGAAGAGGATCAATAAGTATAGGAGTTGGAAGGGAAATGATAGGTTTGGGAGATGGAAGAGGAATGATGGGTGTGGGAGGTGTAAATGCCTCATCACTAATGGCTTCACATGGGGGACTAATATGAATTGACTCATCAACTTTAAGAGATGGATTTTGTAATGGCTTCCTTGTGAAACTCCTTGGAGACTTATGTATTGGAGGTGGAGGATTGGCATGTGTAGATGGTGGGAAGATAGGGTAGTCTACATATGAATGTGTGGAAATGGCTTGTGAACTTGTATGATTGAATAATGGTGTACAATTGGGTGTAGGAGATGTCATGGCTATATAGTTCAAATAGGTAGGCATGGAGGTGATCTGTGAATTGGATTGACTAACTGATGGAGGAGGAATGATGGATTGGGGTATGGAATATGGAGTAGATTTAGATATGTAGGTGTATTGGGGAAGGGGATATGTGTTAATGTAGGTGGAAATGGAAGATGGTAGATTGGAAGAAGATGGAGGGGATGGAGGAGAAATTTAGGATATATTGGATGATGGATTAGTAAAAGCATGAGAATCATGGTGATTGATTGGAGGAAATGGAGGACTAGGATTGTAGATTGGAAAGAGGGTTGAAGGATATGGAGATGGTGGATTTAGATTAGGGATGTAGTTATTAGTGTTGTTGTGGAAAGATGGAGTTTGGGATATGACCATGGGAGAAGATGCAGGAATGAATGATGTATGAGGGGGATATGTGGGTATGAAATAGGAGGGGGATGTGGATGGAGGTTAAGATGGGTTTCCCTTGTAAAATCTATGATAAGGAGTGCTATTGGGTATGCATGGAGACATGATGGGGTAGTGTGGAGGAATGATTGGATTTTGGAGGATACTTGGAGCAAGCTTGCTAAGGTTTTCATTGTACTCATCATGATCAACAAGATTCTCATCATCATTGGAATGGGATGAAGTGGAAGA
The DNA here is from genome assembly GCA_018584345.1 of Thuja plicata. Lineage (NCBI taxonomy): Eukaryota > Viridiplantae > Streptophyta > Pinopsida > Cupressales > Cupressaceae > Thuja > Thuja plicata. Next base: position 457,620 of record MU223957.1, on the reverse strand, counting down.
AAAGGTAGGATGACCAAACTCAACATAACAATATTGTGACATATTGATCAACTGAAGAGTTGGATAAGGATGAAGGAAACATGTATGAAAAATAAAATCTCAGATCAGGATGGAAAATAACATCAGACTAGGATTTTGGATTAATCTCAGGATAGGAGAAAAGACTAACTCTAAAGAAGATGGAAAAGGGATGAGGAATGGTGAAGACAACTCCACTAGCCTAGGATATGGGGAGAAATGGAGGATCTAACGATACTAGAATAAAATGGCGCAAGATGATAGTAAGGATGTGATTATGAAACTTGGATGACAGAACTATAGAGATGGGTGATTTTGGACTTGCAATTTGGGCTAAGTGTTTGACTTGGTAAATGTTTTATTTTGGTGAGATTTTAACTTTTTTTGGCAAAAGATGTGTAAGTGAACCAAGTAAATTAAACACAAAGTGCATATTTAGAACCAAACACATTCACAACCTAGGCTGGATAGGATACTATTTGCTGAATCCCCGCTTGGATTTCTCCATATACCTCAGACAAAGTGGACAAGTAGAGATTTTAGTGTCACTGGCTCCCCTCCATGACACATGAACCACCAAAATCTCTCACCCCAAAGGTCCAAAAACCTTGAGGAATTTATGTCTCATAATGAAGGGTAAGTGTGGGGTGTCTTAGTCAGTCTTTGACCTTCTGTATCAGTAAATATATAAGGTTTTTTGGCTTCTAAACATTGGTTATTAGTAAGATCTATGGTGTCCCCCAAATCAATTTGTACGTGCATGACTCACTTAAGAGTCTAGTTGACCATGTCGATATGCTAGGGATGTTCACCTAGTCTAGAATACCATCAAAACACATCACTCGAGCTTGGTGGGATGTAAGACAAGCCTTTGTTCAGTGTATTATTTATATATTGGTTGGGGTATTTACTCATTTGAGGTCATCCTCTAAAGGGGAAATGTTCCCTCTAGACAAGCCTCTCTAAGAAAAGTAAAAGATTTGAATGGTCACAGTCATTTTTCTCTTGCACCAACAACCACGAGAGCCAGTGGGAGAGGATAGTGTATGATGTGAGGTTGTGCTCTAACAAAATTTTGTGCAAGTGCACCAAAGACTTTAAACACGTGATTGATTTTCCACAAGTTAGGAAATGTTTTGTAAATCTAAAACAAAATAAAACTCGCAAAAGGTTGTTCATTTTAATGCATTATGTCCAAATGTTGGATTTGATTGTTCAATTTTAAATGCACCAATTTGAAGTAATTTTTAGTTGCTTGTTCAATTTTCCCCTTAAGCATTCAAGAATTGTGACTTGATTTTAAACCCAAATTGAAAGATATGCTGGAGGGTTCTTTCTAGCATTCCATTTATTTTAGAGCACCAAAACCAAGTGTGTGTTCATTTATATTTACCAAAAACTTAATGAATGAAGTTAATTTGTTTAATTGACAAATTAAGTTGTTGTTCCGTATAGACAATCCCATGCGCCTACAAAAGACAAAGTGCACAATCAGTGATCTTGCATTCCCGTGACTCTAGCCTTCATTCTCACAAAGCTGAACCACATTCCTGTAGGGTCAAACAATGATCTCATAGGTGGTTGACTTCCTATAGTTGAGTTAAATGCTAAGAAAAGCATGAGAATAGGCTTATATTGTTACAAAATGATGAAAATGCATTCCCAATACTAAAATAGGTATTCTCGTGACCACAAGAACGCATTCCCACAACTCCAGAAAGAGTTCCCATGACCATAGGAACGCGGGTTTTTAAAAACTAAGAAATTAATGAAAAAAATAGTCTCAGTCAATAATAGAGTACAGTCTCGTAGGATCGTGTTCCTGCAAGTTCAGATTGCATTCCCAGAGGTCTATTGGACCTAAGAGAAAAATGCAAAGAAGAATAAAATGGGTCTTAGCCTCTATCAATCCGCAGGGTCGCAGGATTGTGTTCCCGTGAATAGAGGTTGTGTTCCCATAGGTCTAGCCGTCAATCCCACAGTAGGACATTTTAATACTGTGTGGATTCTGACAACAGGATTGATGGTACAAATGGTTGCTTTTCTACCTTCCAACCTGAAAAAAACCAAAAAACCTAGCACATGAAGCTCAAACAACAATAAACATTAGGGTTTTGGTTAGTTTGCAAGAGAAAATGATGAAGAAATATAAGAATGACCCGTGAAGTGGGTCCCACCGGGCGTGCCAAAATGTATGCAATAAAAACTAGTTTGTTTAAGGAATATAAAGAAAGCTAAACATTCAAAAAAACTAATCAATCACAACATATATTATTAGACTAAAGAGAAAAAAAAAAACAAACACCAAGCAAATGCAAACCTCACAAATAATTAAGTAGGAACCTCCTTTTGTTGAATAGATGTTGTTGAAGAGGATTTAGATGTGTGCTCAAATTTTGGTGCTTAAGCTTCAAAGGGATTGGATTTGGGAAGATTTTGACATTATAGTGCTATGTTGGATGCTTTTTGATTCTCAATTTGACAAGATAATAATACTTTGATGATGGATGAAAATGGAAGAGTGAAGGGTTGAATGGATGGTTGAGATGCAAAGATGAGGAAGGGTCAAGATGCATCCAAGAGAGAGCACATGGATTGTGATTTCTCAAATGCATAGCATGACAAGTGTTACAATGAGAGAGGATTTGAGAGGACATTGGGGGTCGGAGTAGAATTTGGAAATGTGACCATTTTGGGGAGTGTGAAAGGATTTGGAGAATTGTGAAGAGGTTTGGGGGATGTGAAAAAGGAATTAAATATTTCTTTGGAGGGGACAAGTGTGTAAGAGTATGTAACGGCTTTGTAAGAGGTGTAAGAGTCAAATGTGACTTTGGTTGAGGAGTGGGAAGTGATAGGACTTGAGAGTTGACTTGGGTTTGCTAATTTATTTGATTAGGATTGTGCAAAAGTTTAGAGAGTGATTAGGTGGAAGATTAGGATTAATTAGAGGGAAAATGAGAGATTAGGAGGATGTGATGGGAGGAGAGAGAATGTGTGGAGGGGTTAATTAGTTAATTGTAGTTAATTAAATAATAAGGAAGGGTTGGTAAGTGTGAAGGGGTTGGGTTGAGTTAGAACCAAGGGTAAGGTGGTTGGGATAGGTTAGGTTAGGGGTTAAAGTTAGGAGCCATGTGCTCAAATTGAATTAAATGGAATATTTAATTCACAAGCGGGATAACAAGGAATTAATTTAAATAGATAAGTATATTTATTTGAATTGATAGAGGAAGGGGATTTAATTAATTAAACGGTTGTGGGTTTCCATTAGATTAATTGGACTATAACTAATTAATTAAATTAATTAAGCTAGGAGGTTGACATAAATTAATTAAATAATGTATAATTATTTAATTAATAATG
>MU223957.1:438046-453966 GCA_018584345.1 Thuja plicata | reverse complement strand
ATAACCCCTCCTCTCCCCCACTCCCCCTACCTACTCCTTATCCCTTTGCCCCATGCGTGTCGCTAGGTGCAGTGCCACAACGCCACCTGTGCTCCCTAATCTGTGACCTTCTCTCTTATGCTCATCCCCCTCTTGCTACCACCACCACCTTTGTGCGAGTGGTATGCAAGATACAATGCCACTGAAATCTTGTACATGACCACATGACCAAAGCTCCACCGAATAAACATATGAATGCAACCTCCCCCATTTTGTTGCCCAGATGAAATCTTAGCAAAAGCAAAAGGAATATTTAAATATATTGCTGCAAAAACACAGAGAAACAAATAATAACAAAATAAATACAAATAATAATCTAAATCAATAATATAAAGAGGCTTCAAGATTTTTTAAAAAAGTATGAGGCTGGGTCATTTATAAGATTTAATTTTAATGTCTGATATTCAATTTTGTTGTTAATAAAAAAAATCAAATCTATAGGATTTCAAAATTAGTTACAAAGGAGTTTATAGTTGAAAAGATTGACTTCTTTGGAAACATCTGGACTTTATCAAATATAAAAATAAAAATAATTATAGCAACATTTAATTAGTTATTATTTAACTAGTCTTTATATATATATATATATATATATATATATATATATATATATATATATATATATCAAAATTTATCAAATAGAGTCCATAGTTGAAATGGTTGACTTTAGGGGTATAACCCTTTAGAAATCTTCATTAATTAATTAGATTAATGTTTAATTAATTAAGATTAGATTTTAAATATTGTTTGAATATAATCAAACATTAATGTGGAAATTATAATTATCCCTTTTAAAGGAGATTGGATTTTAATTCATTTCGAATGTGGGGATTTAGAAGGTTTAATAATAGATTAATTATTAAAGTTTGTTTGTTAGAATCAATTAATTTGCTTTTAATAGGCCATTATTATTATTATATAAAGACATTATATAGTTACTCTTTAATATTATCTTAGGGCATTAATAGCTTTGATTTATTTTTGGATTTAATTTCAATCAGATTAATGATTAAGTCACTCATCAAGACCTAATAAGTCTAATTTAATAACTAGATTATTAGGATAAGTCAATGGTTAATATATATTCAGATTTTGATAGATGAGAATGTAGTAATAATGCAGTAAACACTTAAATGCGATTAATTTAGTAGTAATGTTATCTTCGAATTATAATAATTCCTTCTATGACCCTAGCCTGAATTTAAACTTAAGGGATATTAATTTAGAGTCAGAATATGTGGCAATTGACCAATGAATTGATGGCATTCAAACATAGTCAACCTAGTCATCCTCTAGGACCATGTCCTTTGGCTAGAATTTTAGTAACTTTTATTTCTTTGAGGGAGGTTGACTATGTTCTGTGGGTTTCAATACCCCTCAAACATGTTCAGGGTGCTTAATGTGTGTGTGAAAAGTTGTTGATACCTACAAGCTCCAAACACACACTTCAATGAATCATTATATCACCAATCTAATGAACATGACATCAAACAAACAAACTAGATTAGTCAAAATTGACTCATTGCCTTCTAGTAGGTAGGAGTATGAATCTTGCTCTTAGATCATGGCAAGAAACAGTGACTACACCTATTCTAAATGAAGGATTTTAAAGCTATTTACAAATGATCTAAATGATTTAAGCTAAATGATAATGCAAGATTGTTGTTAATCCAAGCTAATTAAAAGTACATTTTAAGCACCAAATGAAATGTATTGATAGATTTTAAGATCCAAAATCAAATGTGCTCTAATTATGAAGTTTGTATGTAAAATAAACAATTAACAAAAATTAAGCAAATGAAAGCTAAGAATGCTTGAATACAAAATAGTATAATAACGAAAATAAAATCTAGGTCCTTTGTGAAGGAAAAGAGGTTCTCTTTTATAGAAACATCTCTCAAATTGATGGTCGAGATTGAAATCCAAAGAGTGGACATGATTTTATCTGAGGAAGTACAATCCACGTGCAAAGAATATGATTGGTTGAGAGAGTTAGTTGATTGAATTGACTGATTAGTTATTTTGGAAACTTGCAAAATCAGTTTTCAGTTAAAAGATTTGTTTCCAAAATGAGAAAAGATAAGAATAAGTTAATTAAATAAAATAGTTTTGCTTCCAATTTGATAATCAGATAATTGAAATTGATGAAATCATATGCATTTTTAAAGATTTAAATGATTTTAGTTACACATTTTATTTTTATTTAATTAATTTAATTCCTTTTTGATTTTATTGACAATTTAGCAAATTTATTTAATTAATATATTAGAATATCAATTAAATAATTAACTTAAGGTTTATTTTCCAATGCGATGTATTTTTAGGAATTAATTAATTAATCAAGTATGATGATTAATTAGGACCTAGGATTCAGGTTAGATCAACTTAAAATTGATAAATTGCCTGTTTGGTTTAGGACTTGGAATAATCAAGATTAGGGTTTCTTGATAAACAATTGAAATCAGGGTTCTAGGGTTTAGATGACCATTTTTAGGTCATTAAATTTGCCCCTCTTTGAATTGATGTGAGATCAAAACATTGATTCAAAGACTCATTAGCAATAAGACTCAGAATAGTTTGATTTGAAGCGATGAAAACATTCTTTTGAAGAAGACCAACTTCGAGCTTGATAGGATGATGATCAATCAAAAGATATAAAACAAAAAGCTTAGTTTGATTTGAAGCGATGAAACTGAACATCTATCAAGAAATCTTAAACCTTTTGATTGGTTTGAATGAATAACCAGTTTGATTTGAAGTGATGAAACTTATTAGTGTTAAGAGATTTGATTAGAAAGAAAATTGACTTGATTTGAAGTGATGAAGCCAATTTGATCAATGTATCTGGTTTCAATAATGAATAGCTCGTATAAGACTGATCTTGTCTGGTTTTGAGTGTATTCAAAATTGTATAAGACCATTGATTAGGTTGCCTTTGATTTAAGATGATCTCAACTTGATTTGATGTGATGAAGCTAAGATGCCCCAAATGATGAGGTCTTGATTGAGGATGTGATCATTGAAATGTTGATGTCCTAATCCTACACCCTTGAGAGTGAAATCAAAATCTAGCTAGGTTCCCCAATGGTTGGAAGAAATTTGATTGATAACATGATGCAATAATAAGATTATATGATTAGTAAGAGGTCCCAAGTGGTTAGGACATAATCTGCATTTGATGGGAGGTCTTGTTGACCAAGTTTGACCAAAATTGGTAGGGTTGACGAAGTTTTACCAAAATCTTGACAAATGGAATTTTTTGGAAGAAAAAGCATGAGAGATTTCCATTGGTTTAAGTCCAAGAGACTGATTGTGCAAGTGGTCAGCTGCATTTTACTAAAAAATTTAAATGTAAAAATGACAAGTAAAATAATTGGTAGTTATGCCTTTTGGATTTTGACTGTGTAGCATTTTTTCCATCAACGTTTTGGATCACACTCCATGATCCATCATCAAGATGATCCATCAAGTAACACAATCTTAGATTTTGATTTTGATCACAAAAATGGAATCAAGAGGTCAAATTATCTAGGGGTGTAATTTTCATGTCAATCGGAGCAAGTTGAAAATGAGGTCAAAAACTTATATAAGAGCCAAAAGGGTAATTTTAAATTCATTTCAAACCTTCGAGCCATCTATCCTTTGAGAGAGAAAATGGTGGTCCCCATGAAAAATCATTGATTCAAGCACCAAATACTTTACAACTAGCCTACAGACTACCGTCCACCAATGAGTAACTGAAAACCGTGCTCTGCATTTCAATTTTTTCCCATTTTGACTAATTTTATATAGTTTTTCACATGTTTTTTTGCAATTTCTTCTAGATTCTCGTACAAGAGCCTAGGTAGGCTCGTACAATTTTCTTCAAAAATTCCTTACTTTTATAGGATCATTACAATTTTCATATGCCCCATGCTCCTTTCCCATACGAGAATTTGGAAGTTTAACCACTTTCTTGTATGGGGAGTCATGAAGACTTGTATGGTGGTTCTTATTCATATGGGGACACCCCATTACTCATACGAGTTTCTAGACCAAAATGAAAATTGTATGGAAAACAAAGGGATTTTCTAGGTGCCAGATAATGAAATTTTTTGCTCCGTTGACCTTTTATTGCATGTAGATGCTTGTTTAGAACCTCTGTGTCATTCTTTGAAGTCAGTATGAACCATGCATTGATATGTCGTCATTTTTTTGCTTATCACAGGAGGAGTTTCCTGATGTCCAGTTTTGGATTACCTTGTCTTTGATCATGCATCTAGGTGGTCGTTTAGATGTGGAAGAGATAGTCATAGTGTTTACTTGTGGATTTGGTTGGTAACTAGGGATCTTGGATATTTGGGTGAACCAAGGGATTCTTACCGCATTTGTTGAGTGGTTTCATAGTGAGCATAATACCTTCCATATGACTATAGGTGAGATCACAGTGACCCTAAAGGATGTGTATAGGATTCTTTGGATTACTATCAGAGGTGAGTTTGTAATATTTGAGGCGGCCCATCATCCAAGGTGGCTTTCCTTACAAAGAGTATTCTAGGATGATACCATCCTAGATCGATGGATTACTTGGGATAGTATAATGATCTAGTGTTCAGCATAGTACCCACTAGCATGTTTCCTAGTAGGTATTATAGGATGCATCTTCATGCCCGATAGAGGAAAATGGGGATTTTAGACTGGGTGGGGATTGGTATTGGAGGAGCTTCTATTGAGGCCAACGAAGATCACATGAGGTGTTTTTATTAGCTCATATATATCATGAGCTGCATGAGTTTGTTTATCGCGAGGCCAAGAGCCTCACAACATAGGTACTGGTATTACAAATTTGGGATTGGGAGCATCTTCTGATATGTGAACTAGTGGTAGATGATTCTTTATAGGATGGGCAGCCCTATATTTTTAGATATATGGTATATGTGAAATAGCCCTATCTAGGCTAGATATGATATTGGCACCGCTAGTTGGATGATATGATAGCTGTGACATGGCGAACATACAGGGGGACAGAGGCATGGGGTGATTGGGCTTGGTAGAGAAGGGAGATGTATATGAAATACCCACTAATTGGGAAGACTACCAATGTGGTGGAGAGGTTTATGGCGACTCAGGTTCAGAGGCAGTTTAGTTGGCCTTAGACCATTTCAAAAGATTTCATAGCTTATGCCTGATTCTCCAATGAGGGGAAATTTGGATGGAGCCCTTGACTTATATATGTGAGCACAGTACATGACATGAGAAGGATAGTCTAAGCTACCTAGGAATATAGGGATAATATAGTAGATGCAGGGATGACACCTGAGTACCTAGATCTTATCCCCATTTAGATTCTGGTTATAAACCTAGGAGGATAGGTGTAGACCCAGGGCCTAGCTCGAGAAGAGAAACACCCATAGTTGGGTAGAGATGGAGGGGAGAGGTGTTGACCTTATGGAAAGACATGTTTTCAATTAATTCAAAAACACTTAGTCACTTATATGATTTGCATTGTTGACAGAGCCAGTAGCTTGAAGTGTAACCCAAGCAGTTACAGTGTTGATCGAGCAGTTAGTTCAGAACAGTATCACCCGAGTCATCAGTGTTACCCAATTTACTATCTCCAAGTGATCAATGTGACTTGAGCATCCAGTGTCACCCAAGTACCAGAGTTTCCAATTCACTATGTCGCCTGAGTGTCAGTATATCACCTGAGTGGATTACTGGACCCGAGTATCAACATTGGGTCGACCTAACACATATTGTTTGATATTAATTAAGTATGTTAAGTAGACAAATTATGAAGGTAATTGATTTGAATAGATATATATGTAAGGTAATTTTTTTATCCAAAATGTGTAATAGAAGTAGCAGATATAAGAGTATGGATATGTGAATATGAAGTGGTAGTTTGGTTAGGAGGATACAACAGTATAAAGGAACAACAAAGACTCATCTATCACATTAAAGTCATTAGTATTATTTCAAAAGTATCTTATTTATCAAATTAGAGTTGCATAGCAGACCATTCACTGGTTCATCATAATAGGTGTATCAACAAAATCCTTTAACAAGGTGGACTTAACAGTCCTTATCAAATCTCCTAGCAGAGTGCATACTTTATTGTATTGTATATATCCTTTCACAAGGTGGACCTAACATTCCTTATTGTTCCTAATAGGGCAGGCCATTAGAAGTGGTCAATTGCAAGCCTTAACTGGCCAAATTTATTAATGGAGTATTAAATCTTGTGGGTACCATCCCCACCCCAGTATTTCTTTCTATTTAGAAGGTTTCTGGGTAACCAAATATTATGTCAAGTGTTATGGATGTTTAATTATTTTATGTTCAAAGCATGCAATCAGATTAGACAATCTAATAAAGGATAAAAGTGAATAAGTTTTATTGGTTCCTAATTCACTCCCCCTCTCAGTCACCTAGCCTTAATATATTTCCAACAATTGGTATCAAAGCTAAAGGTTCTCTTATCAAAAGTTTAACAGCTTGAGAAAAGATCAGAGGCAATGGAAATATAAATATTTGAGAAAGCCATTGAGAATGAAAAGATAGATCTACAACTGACCATGGATCAAATCAGAAAACTCAAGGAGCAGCTCTCTCATTCATTGAAAAAGAAGAAAATACTTAGAAATGCAGATGAATGATAAAAGTTACATAGAAGAAACAATTCAAGATTTATGCAAAGAAAGAAGTTATGAAGAAGCCGATGCATCCATTGAAGACCTACTTTTAAAGAATCTCAATTTAAATGAAGAAATCAAAAATTTAAAGAGAGAACAAGAAATTGATTTAGTAAGAATATGTGAAGCTATGGAACAAAAGAACCAAGCAGAAAATGATAGAGAAATGGAACAAGAAGATAAAAGATTGTTGAGTACAATATTGGAGGAAAAGTAAAATGAAATCCATTATTTGTCACTTCAGCAAGCAGATATGATAAATCAACTCAATAGTGCAAATCAAGAAGTTATCAATCTGAGGACTGAAAATGAAAGAATGCAAAATGGTATCAATATTGAAAAGAAGACAAATGAGAGTATGATGAATTCACAAGTAAGAATAGATTAGTTGACAAAGAAAAATCAATTCAAACATCATGGAAACACTGGATTAGGTTATAGTGAACAAGGTGAATCCTCATAGTAAGGAGCTCAAAAGAACAAGAAACCTACTTGTAATCATTGTGGTAAGTCAGGGCATATGTCAAATAAGTGCTGGAGGAATGAGAAGTCAAATTTTAATGGAAAATGCTATAGGTGAAACAAAAATGGACATAGATTCTGAGGAAGACTCCTTAAAATGGAAACATACTCCTAATGGATGTATTTCTATGGGATCAACCTATAATCTCAATTATGATAATTGTGAAAAACCTTTTTGGGCTAAGGCCTGGATCAAAGGGCTTACTCCTAAGATCAATATTTTTTTCTAGACTATGATTGAAAACAAAATCCTTACTCTTGACAACCTCAAGAGTAGATGGATGTATATTACTAACATGTGTGTATTATGGGAAGGAGGAATAATTTGTTAACCATTTGTTTATTCACTGTAATTATGCTAATGAGATTTGGTTATATTGGATGAAGGCATTTAATATGGATTGGTTCTTACCTTCTAATATTCAGAACATGTTCAATTCTTGGGAAATCAATAACATGAATGATAGTATTAGAAAGATATAGCATATTTCCCTCCCCCACATTACCTGGGCAATATGGAAGGAAATAAATGACAAATTTTTTAGAGAAAATGCCATTCCTACAAAAATATTATACAAATTAATCCAGAGTATGATAATTGAGAATCTTAAAATCATGAAGATTAAAGGTGATTCTAAAGGGGAAGAGGATTGTGCTATTCTTAAAAGATGGGGTACTCAATTGACTAAATAATATCATAACAATAACAGAGAGGGAGTGGTATGGGAATGCCCCCCGATGGGATGGACTAAGATCAACTTTGATGGGGCATCAAAAGGTAATCTAGGAATTACGGGATGTGGGGTGGTCATCCAAGATGAGAGAGGACATTGCAAAGCGATGAGGGCTATCCCAATTGGTTTTCAAAATAACCATATGGCAGGGATTTGACTTCTCTCAATGGTATTCTTTTGGCTAAATAACATAATTGCAATAATGTTTGGCTTGAAGGGGATTCCCTGAATATTGTCAAGGCCCTTAATAATATATCTAACCCTTCTTGGTCGATTAGAAATATAATTGAAAGTACTAAATCTATAATTAAGACCATGAATAAATGTATTATTATGCATGTGTATTGAGAAGGTAATGAAAGTGTTGACTACGTGGCTAATTACACATGTAAAAATAATCATATCTTTAGATGGCAGAATGAAATCAGCTTGCAGTACGGTATCAAATCCCTTATGCACAAGGAGATGATCTAGGGAATTTAGAGAAGTGAAAAGAAATTAATTAAATGACTGTAGCTAATATGAGTGTTGTAAGGCCTAATTATGATGTGTCCATCCTCTTCAATCCCACTTTTTGTCGACATGCTAATTCACACAGACTATGGGTGTTTTCAAAAATTATGGATCACATTATAAGAAAGGAGAAAATAGGTGAAACTAAGCACACAAAAAAATTTGAGCAAAAAGCTTAGTACATATAGAATGGGTGGGAGAAAGAAAAGACACGAGCCCTCAAACTACAATGAGTGGAAGCAAAATGTGAAAGTTTGGGAAATTCTTTAGAAGGGGAATTTTGCAACTTACATGGAGAAGCTACGTGGGTGTAACCCTGCTATTGCTAGTTTTTTCATGCGAAATTGGAAGAAAGGGAAGATTTACTTCAACAATCAATGGATTGTAATCAATGAAGAACTTATCACAGAAGCCATGGGCTTACCTATGGATGGGATGAAGTTCTACCATGACCGCAACTACTCTGATAAAGCTTATGAGAGATTCCTGGAGAATAATGAAGAGGTGGATAGATTGGCAAAGAAGGTAGGAGTTTTTTTTAGTCCTAATAATATCAGTTGGCCTTGGAATTTTGTTTTATATGATGCTATTAGTTATCTAACCCTTGATGGGATATTTTCTATAGCCTATGGGTATCATTTCGTTATCTTGAATCACTTTAGACATAACGAGAATATGAGCATTCATTTTTATCTTATGAGCTCTTTGAACATCATGATGAGAGATTTCAAGAATGACTCTTATGGGGATCATGCCTCTCATCAGGGCTTGATGGTTTTTATTTATGATGTGTTAAACCTGAGGAAAATTGAGAAAACAATATTTAAGGGCAAGATTCTTAATTATGTGGAAACAGAGGATGATGACTTGGGAGAAAAATTTGAAGATGACACTGAGGATGAGATGAATACCACTAGTACCAGAGGGATTGGTAGCATGAATGGTATTTCTTCTAAGAGGATCCCTAAGAAAAACTAGAGTATGCCAAGATGGACTCTAATTTGAAGGGTTTCAGTTCGATGATGAAGATAACAACCCTAAGAGCAACAAAAGAAGGAAATCTTGTCTCAAGGATAAAACCCCTGTTACTAATAGGACTAAGAAGATTAAGGGCATCCTTATTTACTCTAATGATGAGGAACCTTTTTATGATAGCTTGGAGACCAAGGAGAAGCTGGATAAGGATTTGGAGGATGAAGATAACATGCAGAGCAAGGTTGATGAAAAATATGATAGTACTCAGGGGAAGGACAAAGTTGCTAACACTGTGGATAAAAAGGACAAATTTAATATTGGTATGGATCAGAAAGACAATATTCTTTCCTTTGGCAGATTTATGGCTACCATTGCACAAATTACTGTGAATATGAAGGTTGAGCTTCAGGAACAAGGAAATATTTTGAATATGGTTAAAGTTGCGACCTTCGGTGAGGAACCAATGGCAACCAGTTTGAAGAAATGGACCAAAGAAATAAACAAAGGGGAAGCTTTTGGGGAGCTAGGGACTAAAGTGCTGACTATGGAAGAAAAGATAAAAAATATGACCAAAGACGTAGAGATTAGCAATAGTGAGGCCTACATTTCTACTCTGGAAGGGAAAGTGGAGAAAATGAAAACCATGCTCAAAAAGATAAGTAAACAAAGCTTCAATATTATGAAAGTATCTATTGAACATTGCAAGAGCTTAATGGACAAGATTGAGGTTAACAAGGGGGAGGAGACTAAGGATCCCAAAGAGGGCACGGGATCTAGCATCCAAAACTGGGAAAGTATTAAGAAGAAAGACACAGAGCTTGAAGACCTTAGGATCTTTGTGGGCAACATAGAGCTTCTCACTAAGCAGGCCAAAGAACTAATGGAAACTAGCTAGCTATTATCTTTTGTGCTCTCCCCATTTGTTGTCTTTTTTTCTAGTGCTATCTTTTTCTATTTCTGTCTTGTGTGGCCTTGGGCCCTAGCTTTGTCCTTGTATCATTTTTTGGTTGTTGGTTGATCAGCTATGCCTATCTTTAGATCTTTTGTACAAGGTTTTAGGACCTTTCAAATCCTTCTTTTACTTAATCAAAACAAACACAGACATAGGGAAAGTGAATGCACTAAGAAACCTAAGTTTGATGGAAAATGTTTCAATTATAATAAACAAGGTCACAATTCTTCTGAGTGTAGAACTAAGAAATGGAACCTAGCTGAACAACAAGCTAAAGAAATTTTTGGTTGGGATTACAAGACATCGAGCAAATGTTGTCATTGTGGTGAATATGGGCATATTGGTGCAAATTGTGCAAAGAATCACCTCAGAAAAAGGAATCCTACTAAGATATGTTATGTGTGTAAAAAAATTAGTCATCTAAGAAAGAATTACATGAACAAAGAAAAAGTGGATACTGGTTTTGAGAAAGGCAAAGCAAAAGTTTTTGAAATCAGAACTCAAAAGAGTCAACACTCGGTAAGGAAGTCTTCTAAGAATTCAAACCAAAATAATGAAGGATTGAATGGCACCCAAAATAGTGAGCTGGGTGGATCCAGCATCTCCAAATAAATATGCAAGGAGATAACTGGAACTATACACACAAGTCATCATACATCAGTTCTAGATATGATAGCAAGTCCAAATATGCATATTGATGCACTAGGGCGCACTTTGGTTCTAACCGAGTAAAGATCTTAGTTACATCCAAGTTACTTAGGCTTAACTGAGTTAAGTTGGGCTGTATTATTTCAAAGATGTAAAGTTATTTTTTTCTGAGCTTCCGAGTAAGTTAGGGAGAAATACCCAAGCTGTGACAACTACCATGTACAAAGAATTCAATGAAAACTTTATGGTGAAATCAAAGGGTTACTATTTACAATTTACAAAGTGATTAAGAGCTTATAATGATCTTAGAGTGAATTTTTGTTTGAAATTTTTAGTTACAACAAAGTTTTATCAATCCTCCAAGTGGTATGGTGTCTTGATCCAACAATAAGGTTAAGAAGGGATTTGATATGTTAGTGAGGAATGTTGTCTGTGAACAGCGAAAGTTCATAATTCATCTTGTGATTGTAGAGGAGATAGATCCGATGGGAGCCCATTCCCAAATTCATCCTAAGGTACTGTGGATTCATAAGATCCCAACTTTCTATCATTGCATCATTAAATAGCTAGGCACAATAGAGATTAATCAAGCATATGATAAAATTTGTGTAGATGGGAATCTGAATCCAAAACACAAACACCTCAAATTCAAGGGTTTAACTCATATCATGCACATGCCAAAGAACTTTAAGATAAAGTAGATTAGGTTTATTTTGATTCATGTTCACGACATGCATCTCTGGATGGAGAAACCAGTGAAGATCACTAAGATGATGGTACACCGAGTGACAGGGTACCCAATGCTTAAATAACCAAAATCTACCAAAACCCTACCTCGAGATGACATAACCAAGAAGACTCTTTTTGAGTGGGATGGAAGAGGCATAGAGTTGAACAGAGTCACTAAAATTGAAATGGAGTTTGGAATTCATATAATTGTGCACAAGATATACAGTTCTAGCCAACCAAATAGTGTACCATGTGAGGCTGTGGACTTGGCATACAAAGTGGTCAAGAAAAATTTTTCATTCCACCTTGCCGAGTTACGGCTCATCCAACTGAACAAAAAGATAGAGAGTATCTAGGCATCCAAGACTAATCCATGTAAGTTTGGTTCAATTTTGGTCTACATATACTTTTATGTTCAGAGTTTTTCCCTTCAAAAGGCACATTTGTATGGAAAAAGGATAGACCTATAGTCTATCAGATAAATGAATTCATAGAAGAATTGGGAGATAACTTTGATAGCATCACAGATGCTTACATTGAGAGTTTCAAAGAGAAAATACAGAATAGATACAAAATTCCTAAACAATTGGTAGAGGACTATAAGGATGATATTTGCTTCCTAGTTGATTGTGACAAAGTATACATACAAGGATTCAAGCCTAGGGTTGCATGGGTGAAACCTCTTGCATGTGAGGTTAACATTGATGAGACAAGAGATATCATTGAAGCTCTTGTAAATGAACCTATTGACGCTAAAGAGCCATATTTTGGTACTTATGAAGAAGCCAAGGGAAGAATATCATTGGAGATTGAGATTCCTAAAATTTTGAAGAGAGGAAGATATTAGAGAAGTTTGGAAAGAAGTATGGAAAGTCATCTGACTCTCCTCCTTCAATCACTGAAAATAAAGGAGATGACATAAAGATAGAAGAAGACGAATCTAAGAAACAAGAGGAAGAGTTAGAAGTAGAGCCTCCTAAGAAGAAGAGGTTAGCCCCCAAGAAAACACCAAATATCTCTACCCCTATCTTCACTACAAGAAAACCCAGAAGATCTAAAAGAAAGTTGACAATGCCTAAAGAAGATGAAGAAGAAGATAAAGTCACATTCAAGAAACCCCCACCTAACTTTGAGAAGAAGATTGAAGATTTGAAAGGAGGTAGTTGTATGGGATCTCTCAAATCATTGAAGTATGCTTCTAGAACCAAGGATGAGCAGAAGATGATTGATGATGCATTAGTTGAGAAAATGACAAAATGGAAGTATGATCCATCTAAATTGAAATGCCATATCACTGAAGAGCTTCTCAATGCAATCACTATTCACTGGTACAATGCATTTCAGATTGAAAATGAAATCACAAAGAAAAACTTGAAGCAATTCATGCCTACTATGACTGATAAAGAGGTAAAAGATTCCATGACTAAGTATGAGAGTAATCACACTCTAAGGTTTAGGAATTTTCAAATCTTGAGCAAGAAAATAGATGATATTGTGCAGTCCACAACAAAGATATGGAAGAAATTTTTTGATGACAAGAGAGAAGATAATATAGAGAAACATAGTATAGACCCTCATGTACAGGATAAAGATGAAGAGTTTCTTGAGGTTCTGTGTATGTATAATTCATACCTTCATTAAATAAAGGTGCTATCTATCAATTCTATGGAAACAATAATACAATTTAATCTAAGAATTGACAAATAAATCATTTAACATCTCATGGATCTCTAACTAAGCTTTGCTAATAGAGATCTTAGCCTTAATCTCTACTAGTGACAATCCTAGAATGAGAAAATTGATAAAGATAATGCCTAACTAGATCTCAATTCTCTCCAATGATATGATATTTGATTCAAATTATCTACAAAATTCTCTCCATTATGATAAATTTATATGATATGCTCTCAATTTCTCTCAATTTTCTATGAAATGTCTATAATAAGGATGCTTTGTATTTGAATTTTCTAAGATCTATTATGCTCTCAAAATGGCTTTTATTTATAGGATTTTCCCAAGTGTAGGGGGTAGAGTTACTTGACAATGATTAAGTCATGGTTGAGTGAGAGGATTTAAAATGGTTTCAAATGGGGGGACAATTTAAATGGTTGTCTCAAAGGTTTGGACAAAGGGACAAATTTGAGTGATTGAGATTCAAAGTTCAAAATGAGTGATTGAGATTGCAAATTAGTAGTGATCCATGTGCTTTGTGTCCTCAATTCTCATTGGTTTCTCAATTTCATGTTGAAGGATATTAGGATTTATTAAATTCAATCGATTAATTCAATTAGCCATGTAGGGGAATAGGTTTAATTTAATTTTTGATTTAAACTATACAATTAATTTATTAAAATCAATTATATAGTTTGAATAATCCCTTTAGGCTTGTGTTTGATCATTTGATGTCATTATTTATTTGATCCTTTGATTTTAATGATTTTGTCCAATTTGATTTATAAATGTCCATTTGAAATTGTTTTGATCCATTTTGGTAAAATTTAAAGCATTTGGCTGAGATTTGCAGATTTGCTTGATAAGAGGACACCTGTCCTATTTTAGGTGTCTATAGGTTGACCATTGAAGAATCTAATGCTAAACAGATAATAGTAGAAGTGATGGCATCCCTTCCCCAATAACCTATTCAAAAAATCTTATCTCTGAGCAAATAAAAATTCATAGAGTATACATCAGGACTAGTAGGACCCAAGCATCATGCTCTACCTACTACTATACCAAGCCAAACTGATTCATAGAAGGACACTGTGAATATTTCTATAGTTAGCACTGATTCTGTAGTTGGTGCATTAAAAGTTAAGGACTCACTCCAACTGAACACTGAGGACAAGGATGCGGATGGAAAAGGTAAGTAAATCATTCCTTCACCTAACCCCAAGGTCAAGGTTAAAGAAAAGGAAACAATAACTGATGATGTTGACCTTGAGGAAGATATTGTGATTCCAAATTGGGATCTTTCCAACCTAACAACTGAGTAGATGGACATCCTTGGGGAGCTATGGAAGAAAAGAGAAAAACAACAGAAGCTTTGAGTAGAGAAGAAAAGAAACAGAGTTCTACATGACATCAAAGGTATTTTCCTGGATTCACTAGAGATTGAAGTTAATGAGAATGATTCCATAATGGACCAACTTGTTGACATAGTTCACAAGTTTAATCATGATCTTAGTGGACATGAGAAATTATTGTAGAAGGTAGAAAGAAAATTTGAAAATAAGATTCTAGAGAATGTTGTAGGAAAGATTGCAATAGATCAAGTAAAGCTAACCACTGCCATTAGCTCTCTAGAAACCACTTTGAATAATGTTATGGCATTATTTGTTAATTTGAATGAAACTTCCAACTTTACCATGGAAATAAAAGACAAGCTGAAAAAGATTGACACTGATTTGAAGACAAGTGCAAGCCAGTTGGCACTTGAACCTAGTTCAAGTTTAACACATTTTGTAAAGATCAAGTATCTGACTGATTTGTAGGCAGATCTACTAAGGGAAGAAGCAAGAACAAAGGAATCCCTAATAGCTATATAGAGCCAACTCCTTCCTCACATGGATTTCATGCCGAAACATATTTCTCATGCAAAGACACTCATCCATGATAATAACTTTTCAGTTGCAGAGCTTATGATGGAGTTGTCTCCAGAAATTCAAATTGAGTTACACATCTTGAATTACCTTGTAGATATACTTTTTGGAATTTTTTTTAAAAACAAGGGGGAAAGTTAGAATTTGTATACAAGGAGGAAAGATAGAATTATATATATATATATATATATATAATGTTCTAAACTAACTTCTCAGTCAACATTGCAACTACTTGGGTTACACTTCAAGCTGCTAGCTCGGTCAACATTGCAATTCATATAAGTGACTAAGTGTTTTGGCACTAATTGACATTAGTGACAAAAACACTTATCATATCCAAAAATATGATCAAACTGCTAAGTAAAAACTCCCCCTTACCATGTGCTTGGGTACTTGCTCGATTTTTTACTACTTCTCTGCCACTTGGTTAAAACTAACTCTATTTTTTATTTTTCAAAATAGTTTTTGTATCTCTGCTATATATATATATCTATCTATCTTCTTCTCTGTACATGTATTTCCTTCTATATATATA
>MU223957.1:319017-437955 GCA_018584345.1 Thuja plicata | reverse complement strand
TGTGTGTGTGTATAGCAGAGATACAAAAACTATTTTGAAAAATAAAAAATAGAGTTAGTTTTAACTAAGTGGCAGAGAATTAGTAAAAAACCAAGCAAGTACCCAAGCACATGGTAAGGGGGAGTTTTGACTTAGCAGTTTGATCATATTTTTGGATATGATAAGTGTTGTTGTCACTAATGTCAATTAGTGCCAAAACACTTAGTCACTTATATGAATTGCAGTGTTGACTGAGCCAGCAGCTTGAAGTGTAACCCAAGAAGTTGCAATGTTGACTGAGAAGTTAGTTCAGAACATTATCAACTGAGTCACCGGTGTTACCTAAGTTACTATCTCTGAGTGATCAATGTGACCCAAGCACCTAGTGTCACCTGAGTGCCAGAGTTGCCAATTCACTATGTCGCCCGAGTGTCAGTATATCACCCAAGTGGATTACAGGACCCAAGTATCATCATTGGGCCAACTTAGCACATATTGATTCATTATAATTAAGTATCTTAAGTAGATGACTTATTAAAGTAATTGATTTGAATAGATATATATGTAAGGTACTTTATTTATCCAAAATGTGGAATAGAAGTAGGAGATATAATAGTATGGAGATGTGAATATGAACTTGCAGTTTGATTAGAAGGATACAACATTATAAAGGAATAGCGGAGAATCATCTATCACATTCAGGTGATCAGTATTATTTCAAAATGATCTTATTCAACAAATCAGAGTTTCATACAAGATCATTTATTGGTTCATCCTAATAGGTGTATCAACAAAATCCTTTAACAGGGTGGACTTAACAGTCCTTATCAAATCTCCTAACAGAGTGTATACTTTATTGTATTGTATAAATCTTTTCAAAAGGTGGACCTAACAGTCCTTATTTATCCTAACAGGGCAGGCTGTCAGAAGTGGTCAATTGTAAGCCTTAACCGACCAAATTTATTGCTGCAGTATTAAATCTTGTGGGTACCATCCCCACCCTAGTTTTTCTTTCTGTTTGGAAGGTTTCTGGGTAACCAAATATTGTTTCAAGTGTTGTGGATGTTTAATGATTTTATGTTTAATGCATGCAATCAGATTAGACAGTATAATAAAGGATAAAAGTGAATAATTTTTATTGGTTCCTGATTCACCCCGCTCTCAGTCACCTAGCCTCAATATATTTCCAACAAGAGGGATAGGATACAACATTTTTGATGAGGTAGCCCAACATATTAGACAACATTGGGATGCCCAAGCCAAGTAGGGTCATAATGAGAAGGGAGAGCAGGGACAGGCTCCAGAATAGGGAGATCAGGGACAGAGAGTAGGGACATGTACCTTGGACCCCCATAATAATATTCTTTCATTGAGAGATAGAGTTCCCACTCTCCAGATAGAGGTGGTTGTAGCACAGAATAGGGTCACAGAGCACGATCAACGCATATTGGATCTGATAGAAGACAAAGATTAGCGGGTTTTAATAGTGCAGTATGAGAGGGATCAATAGATAGCCACTATGCAGGCTGAGAGATATCATTATCAGTGCATAGCCACCCTGTAGACTATTAGGGCATCCTATAATGTGGCCACATACAGTGCAATAGTGCCAGTGGAATAGCAGGTGGTTTCTTATTATTAGTTTATGTCCAGATTGGAGGGTGCTCACATGCCTCTAGTAGATGATGCTCCTCAACCACCACAACTTCCACCACATATTATTGATTTTGAGGACATGACTGAGAGTTAGCTATAGTTAATTGATAGACATTATGATGTTGTACCCATTTCTTTTCTTATGGCATGATGACATTGCTCCAATATTTTTGTATATTTTGAGATGTACCCCTGACACATTTGATGATATATAGAGACAAATAATTTGAGTTCTTCATACTTGTGTTGATGTGATGTGATTCATGAGATGTTATATGTATGCATGCATTTCTATTATGATTTATGTATATGAATATGTGTGTTTATACACTTGTTGATGTAGTGGTTGATGTGATATGATATCTACATGTATGGATAGTTCTTGCAATGATGCAATGTTTTTAAGTTCTTTTCTAATGCATATAGATGTATGAATGCAATTCATGTTTATGGATATCTAATGATTTATAATGCAATATGATATGGATGTTATGGTGATGTAATGTATTGCAATGTTTCTAACATCTCAAGTATGTAAAAGATGAACTGTCAACACAGGTACTCAATAATGTCTTTATCAACACAAAGCTTAACCACTTGATAAGGGGAAGATCGATGAATAAGAACCTCAGATCCTGTACATTGGAGAGAGATACTGATATTATGGAGATTCAATACCAAGCTGATGCAGATACAAGAGTAACATGAATGCAACCTAAGGTTTAGTCACTGAACTTTTATCTTTGAAATTTTTCATCATCGAGCATTTTGGAACATCAGAGTCGATAGAATACTTATTGGTGCCACTGCAACCATAAGAATATGAATATAGATTTCATTGGAGAAGATATGAGAAACTAACATAAGCATTGGGGCACAAAAGATAAGATGACATAAATGGTGTTTCTAGTTGACATTGCAAGAGTACACAAGTATCAAGGCATTCAAAGCCAAGATAACCATGAGTGCAATCTTGCATAAACAAGTAGAGCAATAACATTCAAGGAGATAGGTCTGACCTCACCTTGGCATGTGAGTAAATAGGATCGAACAATGTGAGGATTTTTTGCCTTAATGCAGGAGCTCTTATCACACACACCCAATTTATTTGGCATTGATGGATCATCCAAACCACACAAACAAGTAGTAGAAAAAGAAAAGATTAATGAAAATCAATGAGAATAGACAATATACAAAGAAAATTTCAACATACTTCATCTAGTTTCAAAGTTTTTGGATGTTTACATGTATGAGGTGTTGAGAAACACCATCGTGCTTGTGAGTTTGATGTGTTTGAGTGTTATTGATTTATTTTTAATATTTTCATTATCTAATGTGTGTTGAGAAACATAGATGCATCAAAGCATAGTGTTAAGAAACACTTTTGGATTGGGGTGTTGAGAAACACCTATTGCGTCAGTAGCAAGATGTCCTTCAGAAATGACAAGATTACTGATTCATGTGTAAGCCAAAGATGTGAACAAATTTGGGGACCTATGCCCCCTAGTAACAAACATCTATTGAAGATGACTAACTTGACACATACTATAAGGAAAAATTCAATTTGATTATCCCCGGACTATGAATTTGGATCATTTTCAAGCCAGGAGGATTCTCAGAAGAACCAAAGTGTCATGAAAGTGACTGAAAGCTTATGGACAAATTGAAGAAAAGGATTTCCATGAATGAATATTGATAGATGGATCGGTGAGTACAAGAGGCACCTACTTTACTAGGTTTTCACCTACTTGGCAGATATTCTATTTCTACCAGGGTGCATGTTTACCAGGTTTTCACCAAGGCACTTTTTTATTCTTCTTTTTGAATTTTTTTTTGGAATTTTTCATTTTATGTAGGAAATTTAAGTCTATTTCTCTTTAGATAGTTCTTCTTTGAAAGATATTCTATGATAGGTCCAAGGCCACTGAAAGTATGCTCAAAGATGTTGATAGGGTGATGGTAGGGAATGAAATGGAGGATAAGGGAGATGGTAGCCAAGGATTTAAGTGATGGATTGAATAAGAGGAATGGAAGGATATGTGATGGATGGGTAGTAGGTAGGTGCAGAATATTGGATAGGGTATTGAAAGGTTTGTGTAGGGTTAGATGGAAATGGTGATAAGATCAACATTGACACACACCTTAAAGGGTAGTGTATGGATGGAGGAAAAATGGATGAAATAACATGAGGCTTTGATGTATGAGTGGATATGGATCTTAGTACATGAGGACCCAAGATGGATGGAGAAGGGGGTGAAGTATTCAAGGTAATGGATTTTGGGAAATGAAGACCCAAAATAGAGTTAGAAGATGGGATATATTTATATGGAGATGAACTGGAAGACTTTGGAAGCTTGGGTGCCAACTCTAATTTTTTCTGTTTTGTTCAAGTCTTTTAAGAGAGACTTGGGAATCCACATAACTTTTGATTTACCTTTTCTTTCAGATGATTTAGAACATAAATATTACATGATGCATTTAGGAACCCATATTTTATTTGATTTTCTTCTTTTCTTAGTATATCCTTGTGGTCTCTTGAATATTTAATTTTTCTTTCTAATGACATGTCGATTAGACCAGACATAGTGATCTTCATATGTAAGTGGCTTCTTTTATTTATGATTTCTTTGTTGCACATCCAAATTGCTTCCAAAATAATTGGGAAATATGGATGAATAGGCCTTATATGGATGGTTGATATGGATGGGTTAATAGGGAGAGTTCAAGGATGCACGTATTTGTGGATCTTGATAGGGGATAGGTTAAGCGAATGACAAGCTAGTAGTGATAGGCATGGTGGATGGAGGGATATAAGGAACCAATATAGATGGAAGGTTTGATTATTTTAGCTTTGGGATACAGGGACCAAGAATGGACTTAGAGGATGGAGAAGGATGATGCTTATGTGCAAATAGAGGGAGATAAGGTGTGGAATGGATATCAACATCTTTAAAGTGAGCTGCATGAACAAGGATATTCTCTTTAGAATTCATGTTTATATCAATAGGTGCATGAGTAGCTTTGATAGGAGTAGCTGAAGCTTGAGGGGATTTATTGTTTTGCAAGGTATTTTGAGGAATAATGGTTTATGGATATGGAAGAATATGACAAGGGGATGATGGGATTCTTTGATCTTGACAAGGATCTTTAGATGGTTTAGAAAAGGTAAAATTCTCTTGATTTTCAATAGGCTCATTAGAGATGGTGGAAATGATATCTTGATCTTGCTTGGGAGGTGGAGAGATATGTAGCTCTTGAGGTGCAGGGATATATTCTTGGAAGAAATGAAAGGATACGAGAGGATCATCCTTAGAATCTAGGGATATGGGACCTTATTCAAATGTTGGAAGAGATTGGATAATGGATTGATCTTGATCATTAATAATATTTGTTTCTTCACACTTTGGATCACCATTTTGACATGGAGCCACTTATAAGGATGAGGTAGGAGTTTTGATATTCATGAGGGATTATTGAAAGGCCAATGGAGTATCATTTTGAGTAGGCATTATAGTTGTTGAAGCACATAGAATATTGTGGTCTATGATCTTTGAAGCTTGAAAAAGACTCGCAATTGTATGCAAATTAGCTTGGATCTCTTTCAGAGGTAGTCCTTGAGGGTAGACATAGTCATCATTAGGCCCAGTCTTTGATAGAGATGGTGTGGCTAGTTGTGAAGCTTTAGGAGATGGAGAAATGGTGGAAGAAGTAGATGTGATATGTCAACCAATGGTAGACATTGATTCCTCATATTGATCATGCTTGAGATTAGATGAATCATTAGGATTTTCCACTTCAATTATACCATCATCTATGAGATCTTGGATTTTATGTTTCAACTCCATGGAAGATGAAGTTTTATGCTCATTGTTTCGATGATATGCATAATAGGTACTCAAGAATGTAAATCCATGGGATGTGACTTGAGGTAATGTGAAAAAATCTGTAACCACCCTAATCTGGTCTACTGTGCCCATAGACCCTATTTTAGCTAAGTGTGATCATACCCCTAATTATGCCAACATAATTCTTAAATTTATTGGTATAATTCATTAAATCAAATTTAATCTCCTAAGTGGTTTTAATCACTAAATCAAATTAATTGCCTTAGCCAATTAAATCAAATCAATCAAAACAATTAAAATAAATAAAAAACAATTCAATTCAATTAAAACAAATCAAAACATGGCTAAAGTAATTAATAAAAGGAATTAAATAAATCTCTAAATTACATTTCCATTTACAAAAGGGAAAGTCAATTCCCTAACCAATGGGAGTGAAATCACTTGGATCACCTCACATGGATCACCAAAGATTCAATCTCCACCTCTATTCCAATTTGAATCCTAACCTCTCATTCAGCTAATTCTTCTATAAATAGAATGAATTTTAAGTTCAATGAGCCCCTAATTCTTAATTGTTGAAAGCATCCTTATGCTGCCCCTAATTTAAGTTTTCAATTTGCAAACTTATGCTGCTAGTATTGATAGAGATTTTCATGCATTTTAGATTAAAATCTTCATTGAATTGTTATAATCTTCAAATTTAAGAGTTAAAATGAACCATTTCTTGAGAATATAGGCTAGTTTCTTTGAATATTTCATTCTAAGTTGTATATGTCACTGATTAATGCAAAATGTGAGGGAAATTATAAAATTATTCACACTCCTCTTAGATAGGAAGCAATAAGTCAATTTTAGTGTTTGATTTGATGGCTTATTCTATGTTTTGCACTAATGTAATGACTTATTGAAGTGTTTTGTTGTAGCTTTCAGGAACCACAAAATACACACACATTTTTTACGCCCACCGTGGGGTAGAATCTCAAATTTTGCCTCATCTTATTCTTCATTTTGAGATAATTTCATCTCTCTGTTTGCAGGTACAGGATCACTTTTAGTTATCAAGGATCATTTTTTGGGAAATTGGATCATTTTCAGGAATAGGATCATACCCAGGATATCGAGGCGTGTATATGGTAATCTTGTATTGTTTATGGTTAAGAATCACATCTAGGGAGTTCTAGATCGCAATAGGGAAAGGATGTCACAATTAGAGAAAATAGGATCGCATCTAGTTTTTAAGTTTGAAATTTGACAAATCTAACCATTAGTCCTTGGATGTTTTCTATCTCTCTCTTTTAAATGGCCTAATACTTGTTTGCAGATTGCTGTCTGTACCCTTTTTTATTAAAAAGGGTGGAAAAGGAATTATTAACTTGTGTTTTACAAGTTTTTCATAGATTAACTTGTCCTTAAGTGTTCAAAGTTTCAAATTAAGATACAAATTCTCATAATTTAATAAATCAATCAGAGAAGTATGCTCTTTTCCTTCAAGGAAAAAGAGAAACTCAAAACTTGATTTAGGAATTGAGAGGGATTTGGAGTAAATGAACAAGGCAAACTTCATTGTTTAATTCATTTTTGGACAAGTAATTTAACAAGGCAAATCACTAAATTTTGTGGGACTAACTAAACAAGATACATCATTTAAATTCCCTTTGGAAAGTAATTGAACAACACAAGTCATTAAATTTAGTGGGAAAAAGAACTTCATCATCTAAATTTTGGAATATTCTAATTGAACAAGAAAAGCACTTCAATATTGTGGAAAAAGAACAAACAAACTTTTCTTTAAAGTACTTGTGTTTTCATAACTTATGAATATCTAAATCAAAATTAAACTTGTTCTTGATCTCACTAGAGTATTTTCTCTTCCTTCCAAGAGGGGGAATCAAAAACTTGACATGGGGGGTTGAGTTAATGAGTGAAGTTGTTTGAGGGAAAGAACAATGATAGAAGTTATTTTGGGAGAAAATGGAATGGACTAGGAGAGTATGCTCTTCTTCTTTCAAAGAATCAAAACTATTGAAATCCTAAGCTCTCCAATCCTTTGTATTCTTTTTAAACATTAGAGGGCCTATCGGTTGAGGAAAAAATCTCTTGAGAATGACCCAAGTGAGGACAGGTTTGCACCAACCCTTCCAACTCACTATAAATAATTGCTTCCTTGTAGGATAAAACCTCAGAAGATGGAATCAGTTTTATTCTTGGAATTTTGACATCATTCCTTGAACATGCTTGGGTGTGTGTAGAGCGGAGCCACTTGAATATTTCTCGCAAGACTACACACATTTGAGTCCTCATAGGGCTATACACCTCAATTTATCCTTATGCAATTCTATGGGAGATAGTTTCAAATGGATTGCCCCATCATAAGCAATAAATTATAGTCAAAACTACCTGATTCATCCCCAAAAGGGTGATAATATTTGTGCAGGGAAAAAAATAATTTCCCCAAGATACTCATCATTTCATTCCCTCACTTGAATTTGGATTCAGCTAATATGGTATCATAACAAGAGCCATTGTGTGCTTGGTGATAGCCATATGCTGATTAGCATTTGAGTGTGTACCTGAGTCTATGAGCAAAGATTTTCATCCTATGCTTAGACACTATGGATTAAGGATGTGTTTGTTCACCCCTAACAATGCAAAATTTCTTGATGTGCATTAAAGATCATTAAAAAGATAACTCCTTCAAATAAGAAACAAAATTCAATCCTTAAGACTACATCTTGTATTTTTCACTCATTAGAAAGTCTCAGATAAAAAATTGCAATCAGACAAACTTCACATATTCCAAAATAGACTTGAAAATTTTGGAAAGAATTGATAGAACATCAAAAAGTCACTTTTAGTCTTCCCTAGATCGCATCTAGTTGTGCATAGTCACATTTTTTTATTTTGGTCAGTATTGCATCACTTTTAGGGAGAAAGGTCGCTTCCAGGATATCTAGACTCACATTTAGTTTAACACAAGCTCACATTTGGTATTTCCCAGATCACCTGTAGAGTGTCACATCTAAAAAAGTGGGAAGTTGCATAGTTTTTTCTCAAAGGAAATCAATTTCTTTGGGTACCCTTTTGAATCCTTAGTCTGACCCTGTTTCTTTTTCTAGTCTCTTTGTTGTTGTCTCAAAAACTTTTCACAAGTCTACCTTGCATGTCATTTTGTGCTCTTACAATTGGTCTCGAAATGTGTCATCTATTCACTCTTAAAAACAACTTGATTCCCAGCTCATTATCAAGGCATTCTAACCCTTTAACGCTGGAGTCATTTACTTCCATCAAAAAACAAATAATCCTTATAACTTGGACACACTTACTTGAACAATTTGAGACTTCACTTGACATTATTGGGAAAATTTGGACATAGCTGAGATACAGCTTCATGGTTAACACAAGACATAACAAGTATCTTGCTAATGAATTAGAAGTACCTCCTGGACTGCTACATTTTCAAAAAGGAGAAACATCTTGCAATCCTCTGTTTGACACATAATCACTTGCACCCGCAATGGAAGCTCCTAAGAACGAATGAGCTACAGCCTTTGAGGAATACAACAATGACAAGAATCAAAGACAAGAAGACACTAGTAGTGAGGAAGAAATTCACATCACTCATCCTTTGTTTGACTAGGAAAGTGATGGAGACATACCCGAGGAAGAGTACAATAGACTCAAACAAAGTAGGAAATTCCAAAGAACATTGGAAAAGATAATTGGTGAAGACAAAGAGAAATACTTTTTTACATATAGCATCCATTGGAGTGAAGCTACCTAAGGATTATGATGTTGAAAGACTAAAGGAAAAAGAGATACCAACCTCTATCTCTATTCTCACCAAAAAGTTAACCTTGATGCAAGCTGAACTTGCAACACTCAAACAAGAGAAGGTTAAACCAAAAACAAAATACTCTTTGGACTCCATTTGTCCATTTCCATTTTACAAGAGTATTAACATGATCCCATTTCCTCCCAACATGGAAAGGCCTAAATATGAAAAATATAAGGGAGAGACTGATCCACATGACCATGTGAGAGAGTTTTGTGCTCTAAGCATAGAATACATGCATGAACCAACATACCTAATGAGGTTATTTCCAAGAAGTATAGGTGGAAATCCTATGGAGTGGTTCTCCAAAATCACACCTAAGGTGAAATATTTTGAGGAGTTGATACAATTTTTTTTCCACCATTACTCCTACAATATACAACACGATGTAACCATGATGGACTTATGTAACACAAAACAACAAACTAGTGAATCCTTTACACACTTTTTACAAAGGTGGAGGAAAATATTTACAAGGTATTCAAGAGCTATTCCCAAATCAGAAAAGATGGAAATCTTCATAAACAACTTGATACCTGAATTAAACTATGCTTTACAAATGCAAGATTGACCTAGCTTTGATAGGATGATTAAGAATGCCATCTGTATTGAAGAGGTCATGGTTAAGAAAGGAGAAATGACCCTTAAAAGTGATAACAAATCTACCAACTATAAAAACAAGCCTAAGTGGTGGAAACAAACCAAGAATATTGTTAACAATGGAGTGGTAGATGCATCTAATGCTAATCCTAAACTAGTAGTGTTTAGTCTAATGAATAGCATGCAAGAAAAAAAAGAAGCCAAGGTAACAACCACAATACCTAAAGAAAACAATGACAACAACAAGAGTAGACCATGGAATTCTAAACCTCAACAAACATTCACTGCTTTGGGTGAACCTCTTGAGATGGTTTTAAAGACACTCTTGGACAACAAAGTTCTTATGATTCCCGATTCAAAACCATAAGAACCAGAAGTCAAACCAAAATGGTGGGATAATAATTCATATTGTGTCTTTCATAAGAACAAGGGACATAAGACCAATAACTATGTGAAGATTAAACATGTTATACAAGACCTTATTTAAGGAGGTAAAATCAAAGTGGAGGGACACACCACTAATGAAGACCATACGACATTCAATAAACCATTCCCTAATTATGAGAAAGGGGAAGCATCTAAAGGAAAGGGAAATGAAGTGAACTACACCTACTCCAATAATGATAATGTGATCAACATGCCAGACATTAAACATGAATCAATTAATGTGATCACTATTAAAGGTGCTAAAGACACATCTTCACAATCAAATGCAGTGGCTTGAAGTCAAGCACAAGTCACAATAAAAGGACCTAGTTCCTCATCAAAACCAGCAACATCTTCCAAGGTACCTATTGTCACTATTCCCAAACTAGCAGCAACAAGACAAATTGTTACCATTACTACTGCAAACTATAACTTGGTGGATCAATTGCAATGAACCTCTGCTCAAATTTCTATCTTTGAGTTACTTAAAATCTCCTCAGTGCATAGGAAAGTTATTGAACAAGCCCTACATTATGCAAATGTGCCAAAAGACATTGATGTAGACAAGTTCCAATCAATGGTGAATCATATCTTAGCACCACACTATCTCTCTTTTTCAAAAGAAGATGACAAATCATTGACACATCCGCATAACCAACCCCTACACATTGAACCTAGTTCACAAATTTTGTGTCAAACATGTATTGATAAATGGAGGCGTAGGGTTGAAAATTTGTAATCTCAATCTAATCAGGAAGTTGAGTCTCTCATAATAAACCATTGATTCAAGGAGTAAGATCACTATCAAAGCTTAAGATGAAGAAGAAAGATCCTCTAAAGGCCTCATTGTTCTACCAATCAAAATAGGAACAATTGAAAGAAATGTGATATGTCAAGTTCTAGATCTACCCTTGGCTTACAACATACTATTAGAGAGACCTTGGATCCATGAAATGCAAGTAGTACCATCTACTTACCACCAGTGTATCAAATTCCCACATAATGGGGTGGAAGTAACAATTCCTGCAGATGCCAGTTATACTTGCAACAATGTTAAAGAAGATAGTATGGTCCCTCATAAAAAGGAAGTTCCAAATGAAACTGTACCTTAAACTACTAAAGACATGGTTATGAGAAGCTTTGGAAATACCTTAAAACTTGAAGAAACTAGTATGTGATAATACAAGCTAGACATGACCCCATCATTGACAGAACTTCCAGGATCTCCAAGATCTTAGGGGAAACCTTCCTCATCTTTCAAACCTAATACACCTAAAGAACTAGAAATTCACAAAGAAATTGGTATGGTTAAGGCATCTACCTCCCAATAGGATGAAAAAGAATAAAAAATAGTCTTGGCTTGGCTTTTCAAAGGAGAACCAAAATAAAATGACGTAAAACATGTGGAAATATCACCATAAAAGTATGGTAAAGGCTATGACCTTCTCAAAAAAATGGGATATAAAGGGAAGGGACCTTTAGGAGACAAAGGAAAAGGAATTTTTGAACCTATACACATGGAATTTATAAATACCAAAGATAAGACAAGACTAGGTTTCAATAATAAATCTGAAAATGCTTCTTTAAGAGATGGTCCAATCTTTGATGAAGGAAGTGATGAAGAAGAAGAAACAAAACTAGAACAATGGACCTATGAGAGATTATTGCATATTGGTATAGAGTATCCTAAATATCAAGGAGAAAGATATGTACCTAGATTTGAGACACCAAAAGACACTCATGTTCCTTTATTGACACAAGAAACTATTCAAGAAATAGAGGAAACAATAGAAGAAACTCCAGAAGTTCTATTGATAGAATCAAATACTGAAGAAACACCCCCAAAAAAATATTTACAAACATATCCTAGATTTACCACACTTTGATCTACACATGGCTAATAGAGTACATCAGGTAACTATTGTTGAGTTTCTTTATAGATCATATGATGAAATAACAGATTCACATGATTATGAATGGGATGTCCTATCTGATGCTACCATGGACATTGAAGTAGATGTGATTCATAAGTTGGAACCAATATTTCAAAGAGGAGAGAGTTTTAACACTTCCCCTGATACTGTTATTGTTCCAGAATCAGATAAGATACCACTACCTAGAATTGTTGATGAAGAAACTGGTGTTTTACTGTCTAGAAGACATCATGAGACTACAAGCAATGAGTTCCATTTTTCTGAGAGAAGAAGAAGAAAGATCAACTAATGAGTCACTAGAATTAGGTCTACATATTACTAACAATGACCCTATTAATGACTATTTAACTCTTGATGATCTAAATGCTATCAAAGCTAACTTAACAGAACATGTCTTGTCAATTAATAGTTTTGACGTTGATGCGATACTGTCCTTACCAAACTCTAATTCATTATCCTTGATAAATCCTAACTTAATTGATTGGATGAATTCAGATCCTAATCCTATCATGAATTTCCCTAATGACTACACTTTGGCTTGTTACCTAAATGCTTGTGAACCTTATCCTTCTTCCACCAATGCAAGGAGTGTGAACATGTTAGAGGAGTATATCAAGTTTCTCAGTCACAAATTGAAAAATAAAAAGATGAAAAGAACTGATGGTGAAAACCACGTTGTGGCAGTGTTAGATTCTAAAAAAGTAAAAATAAAAGATGTATCTGATGGTGAAAACCTCCTAGAGGTGCCAAAAGATAGGATTCTTGATATCCTCCCTGAGCACTTTCAAGAAAGATCTTCAATTTTGATAGAAATAACAAAATTGGTTAACTTGGGCACAACTAAAGTTCCTCAAATTGTTCACCTAACACAATACTTGTGAAAAAAGGAGAAGATACAATTCACTGAGTTCCTGAAAGAAAAAAGATAAACTTTGCATGGTCTTACATAGATATGCCTAGACTAGATCCTGAATTAATAATGCACCATTTATCTATAGCTCCTGGGATCAAACCCGTGAAACAAAAACTAAGAAAGATGCATCCTCATGTTGCATTACTAGTGAAAGAAGAGCTAGAAAAATTACTGAAAACTGGATTCATAAGAGTCATCGCTTGCATAGGATGGGTTTCAAAGTGGTACCAATATCTAAAATAGATAAATCTGTCAGGATTTGTACAGACTTTAGAGAATTAAACAAAGCATTTCCTAAAGATGATTTTCCACTACCAAACATTGATATGATCATAGATCTTACAGTAGGCTATCAAATGTACTCATTAATAGATAGTTTCTCAGGCTATAACTAAATTAAGATTTCTCCTGAAGACCAAGATAAGACTGCAATTACATGTGCATGGGGAAATTTTTGTTGGAACGTTATGCCATTTGGATTAGAATGTAGGTGCTACATACCAAAGAGCTATGACTACCATATTCCATGATATAGTACATAAAAACATGGAGGATTACGTGGAAGATACATTAGAAAAATAAAAAAATAAGGACTACTCATATTGAAGACTTACAGAAGATATTAGATTGCATGGAACAGTTTTGACTTAGGCTCAATCTGAAGAAATGTGCCTTTGGAGTTCAATCCAGAAATCTACTAGGGTGTATAGTATGAGAAAAAGGAATTGAGGTAGATCCTGGAAAATTTCAAGCTATACTAGAAATGTTTCCTCTACGCACCATTAGTCAAATGAGGACATTATAGGGAAGAATCCAGTCAATCAGGAGATTTATGTCACAACTTGCAGACAAAGCACAACCTTTTACTAAATTTCTACATAAATGTGTTACCTTCAAATATGATGAACATTGTGAAAATAACTTCAAATAATTAAAAGATTACTTGCCTACTCCTGTTCTCATGACACCCATTCATGGAAAACCATTACTCCTATACATTTCTGCTATGGCTACATCAATGGAAGTATTGCTGGTTCAAGAAGATGAAACTAAAAAGGAAAGATCAATCTACTATATCAGCAGAACACTAGTATCTTATGAACTCAATTACAACATAATTGAATAATATTTCTTAGCAGTTGTCTTTACATCATAGAAATTGAGACATTTTATGCTATCACACATAGTAAAGATTATTGCAAATATAGATCCCCTAAAATACCTCTTAAGAAAGATAGAATTAACAAGAAGGCTAGCAAAATGGGTCATAATTCTCAGTGAATTTGACATTGAGTTTATGGATAGAAGGGATATTAATAGACAAGTCCTCGCAGATCAATTAACTAATTCATCATTACAAGATGATGCACCTCTGATAATTTAATTTATTGATAAAACAATAATGCATTTAACTGAACATCCATGGAAGATGTATTTTGATGGTTCTTTCACGCAACAAGGATTTGGGGCTGGAGTTCTCTTCATTTCTCCTCAAGGCTACAAGATTCCCAAGGCATACAAATTAATATTTCCATTCACCAATAACATTTCTGAATATGAAGCATTGGTGAATGGTCTTAAATTGGCTATGGAATGGAAGATTATAGAGTTACATGTGTGTGGTGACTCTTAGCTTATTATTAATCAAGTGAATGGAGACTATCAAACCAAAGATGAAAAGATGATGCCTTATAAACAACTAGTTTAAGACTTGAAGAAGTACTTTGTCTTCGTCACATTCCAAAAAATACCAAGAACATAGAATAAAGCTATAGATGCTATGGCTACATTGGCATCCATGTTACAACTAAAAGAACTTTAGTTCCGCTATGAATTCTTGGTGGAAGAACTATCCTACCCAACTTTTGATACCCCTAAGTAACAAATAATTTTTTCTTTAAACACCCAAGACCAATCCCAGTATGCCAAAATTATTTCCTATCTAACTAACCAAAATCTACGCGATGGTTTATCAAGGAATAAAAAATGAGACCTAATTAGGACAACATCATGTTATGTCCTCATTACTAATAATTTACATAGACGAGGTCTTGACGTACACTTCTTAGGTTTTTAGAACAAGAACAATCGGATTTCACATTGAAAGAAGTCCACGAAGGTGTATGTGGATCACACTCAAATGGATTTTCACTAGCTAAGAAACTGCTAAGAGTAGGCTATTACTGGCCCACAATGGAAAAACATGCTATTCTATTTTCAAATACATGTCATAAATGTCAAACACATGGAAATCTCATCCATGCTCCTGCTAGAGAACTCATACCATTCATAACACATTGGTCATTTCAACAATGGGCCTTTGATTTGGTTGGACAAATATATCCTAATTCGTCAAGTGGACACAAATACATCATTACGACCACTGATTATTTAACTAAGTGGGTCATAGACATGTCATTGATCAAAGCCACTAGCAAACAGGTGGCTATGTTTATCTTGAACTACATTATTTTTAGATATGGGATACCCTCTTCAATTGTAACAGACAATGGGGGCCAATTTAAAATCCAATACATCGAAGGCCTTTGCACATAGTTTCACATTACTCGCCATTTTTCCTCAATCTATTATCCTCAAGGTAATGGACAGGTGAGGAATCTAAAAAATATATTCTTAAAATCCTACACAAAGTTTTGATTAGTCTGGCAGAGACTGGCATTTACAATTAAATCCAACACTTTGGGCCTATCGAACAAGCATCAGAACAACAACTAGAGCCATACCATTTTCCCTAGTCTATGGCACTAAGGAAGTATTACCTATTGAGGTTGAAATCCCATCTTTGTGGGTATCTTTACAAGGTCTTGTTACTAATGAACAATACCACATTGATAGGGTAAATTCTTTAGACTTACTTAATGAACACAAGCAACAAGTGTTCGATCATCTGAAAGTGTACCAAAAATGCATGTCAAAAGGGTACAATAAAAAGGTCAAACCATGACACTTTCAAGTGGGGGCTCTCATTTTGAAAGAGAATCCTAAGAATCATCTTAACAAAGAATAGAAATGGAAGTTTGAACCCAACTGACTAGGACCTTATGTCATTACTACAACTTTTGGGACTAGAGCTTATCAGCTAGCTACACTTGAGGGAGATGTTCTTCTTGATCCCATTATTACCCTACATTTGAATTGTTTCTACACTTGATATCTGGATAGCAGAGCCTATGTAGTGAAAATCTTAGAAAATACCAAAAAAAATCATAAAATTGATCTTGAAGAAATCCAAAAAGAGTGGAAAAAGTCCTGAAAAGGGTATCCTTGGTGAAAACCTAGAAAATAGGCACCTTGATACTACAAAAAAAAATTAAAAAAGAAAAAATAGCAAAAAATTTGAAAAAGAGAATAGTGCCTTGATGAAAACCTAGCAAACATGCATCTTGGTAGCAAAAATAAAAAGCTTTGCCGAGTGGTGCAAACCTAGAAAATAGGTGTCACTCAAACTCTGTGCTCTATCTATCAGTGCATCGATGACTCTAAACTTTCATATTTGTACCTGCGCTATTTGGTGACTCTGATTCCTTACACATGTCCTATCCTTGCTTGGGATTTGTCTACATTTGCATCTTAGGAATGGTCATTCTACACTGGGGGCATCTTTGCTAGCATGGTCAGTTCACGTCTGCTACGATGTCCTAAGCGTCTTTTCTAGGATGGTTTGCCTCTCAAAGAAATATTTCTCAATACTTGCACTTAAATTGCACTATCATAAACAAAGGTGTTTCTTCAATACCACCTACCTATAACAGACATCAAACTAGTATTTTTCAACACTTTAAACAAAAATGAACTAGTGTTTTTCAACAATTTAAACAAACATGAACTAGTGTTTCTCAACACTTTAAGCAACTAGTGTTTCTAAACACTACATTGGATTGCAATTGTTGATAAAGTTAATCTCGCATATACTCAGACATAAAAACATATTTTTTATTCCAAATTATGATTGATGAATCTCTATTGAGCTTGACAAATGAATCTACAGTATTTCTCAATACTACTTAAACACATAGTTTGATCTTGGCTTGATTATGATTCTTTTATGTTACCATGATGTTTCATACTAGGGGCATCTAAGTGTTTATAAATTTTCTTTGATTGATTCTCAATTGGTGATTGTTATGTCTTTCGAATAACTCCATGATGTCTATTTTAAGACAAAGAGTTACAAGGACAAGGGGCATAACATTTTCTTTATTTTTTGTGTATGGTGATTGTTCCAAATGATCCTATAAATTTCACCTAACTTGGATGTTTATGGTAAGGGCTGCCAACAAGAGTGGATAGCCGCATATATCTCAATCCACATTATGTGTAAACTACGGTGAGAAACAATTTCCTTGTCTATTTTCTAAATCAGATTCTTACTAAGGTGTATGCTACATGATGTACCCAAGGATATGAATTTTCAAGGTCATTATGGGTCACATATCTTACATTACACTTGAACAGAAACTTATTCTTAATAGTAAACAAAAAGAACTAACTTGTCATCCTGGCTTCTATGCCTTGATTCCTACATTTATTTCTGACATTGCATCCAACACACATAGTATTCATACTTTCATGATACTAGTGGGTATTAGTGATAGTTGTACTATCTGGCGATGTATGTTACAACAAACAGCCAATGATGATAAAAGGTGACAATGTATACAAATCAGCAAAAGTCCTAAGAGTCTGCATGTAGGTGCATTTAGAGATTGCATGATTCATTTTAAAAAAGCATAAAATGGACTTGAGCTTAAAATGATTTCTTGATTCATCCAAAATCCAATTTATTTACATACATCAATATTACTGATATCAATGATTCCCGAACTATCAAAATCTAATTTTGTTCTTCTATGATCAATTGGAAACAAAATCAAACTCACATTATAATGTGATCAACTTGGTAAAATTGTGTTTTCTCTTAACACACCTTTGTTTCTTCACTTCTTCTAGTTGATTATTTCTTGGTTCATTCAATCAATTCAAGTGATACATCATTCTATAGAGGGATTTATTCTTTTTCCTTCAATTTTGTTCCCAAGGGGGCATGATCACACTTAAATCAATCAAATTCTTGCTCAAAAGAATATTAAAACAACTTCCTTATCAAACAAACTAAAGGCATGACAGTTCCTTGACTAAGTCAGGACTGTTGGATTGAAGGCTTTAGTTCTCACAAGATAGATATCTTATGTCTACTTGTTCTTAGATTCTTATTAAGCTCCCAGAAGCTTTGTACTAACCTTCGTTCGATCAAGCTCAGAGTCAATATTATCAATTTTCAGATGATAACCAAGTTCAGAATTGGTATCTTTAAGATCTTTTCTTAGTGACCTTTGTTTGATCAAGTTCAAAGTTAATTATATTATTTTAGTTCAATCAAGTGCGAGACTGATCTCATTAGACATTTCGTTCAATCAAGTGCAAATTCTCAAACTTTCTAAAGTCAACATCAAAAATTGATTTGAATCAATGCACTGCTCACACATCTATTCAAAGAGGGGTAAATGTAACCACCCTAATTTGGTCTGCTGTGACCATAGACCCTATTTTCCCTAAGTGTGATCATACCCCTAATTATGTCAAGACAATTCTTCAATTTATTGGCATAATTCATTAAATCAAATTTAATCTCCTAAGTGGTTTTAATCACTAAATCAAATTAATGGCCTTAGCCAATTAAATCAAATAAATAAATAAAATGGAATTAAATAAAAAAACAATTCAATTCAATTAAAACAAATCAAAACATGGCTAAAGTAATTAATAAAAGGAATTTTATAAATCCCTAAATTACATTTCCATTTACAAAAGGGAATTCCCTAACCAATGGGAGTGAAATCACTTGGATCACCAAAGATTCAATCTCCACCTCTCTTCCACTTTCAATCCTAACCTCTCATTCACCTAATTCTTCTATAAATAGAATGGATTTTAAGCTCAATGGGATCCTAATTCTTAATTGTTGAAAGCATCCTTATGCTGCTCCTAATTCTTAATTGTTGAAAGCATCCTTATGCTACCCCTAATTTGAGTTTTCAATTTGCAAACTTATGCTACCAGTATTGATAGAGATTTTCATGGATTTTAGATTAAAATCTTCATTGCATTTTTATAATTTCAAATTTAAGAGTTAAAATGAACCATTTCTTGAGGATATAGGCAAGTTTCTTTGAATCTTTCATTCTAAGTTGTATATGTCACTGATTAATTCATAATCTGAGGAAAATTATAGCATTCTTCACACTCCTCTTAGATAGGAAGCAATAAGTTGATTTTAGTGTTTGATTTGATGGCTTATTCTATGTTTTGCACTAATGTAATGACTTATTGAAGTGTTGTGTTGTATCTTGCAGTAACCACAAAATACACACACAATATCATACGCAATAAGTTCTTCTAGTGCTGCTTTATAAGATTTTCCCAAAGGAGTAAAGAATCTCTCTAAAGGATAATGATGTAATGAAAAGACTTAATCACAATCCTATCTTATCCTAAGGTATTCTATAGTCCACTTATGTAGCCTATTAGGGTCCCTCACAAACCCTAATTCACAAGGATTCTATTCTCAATCCTTCACCTATTCAGCTTGTCCACACCAATGATGAAATCAACTCAACTATCAACATACCCTATGGATGTCTTCTTGAATCTTCCACACTAAGTGATCCAATATGATAATGACTAACCACCAATGGAGAGGAAGGTTTATAAAAAGGAAATTGAATCCAATACAATTCCCAATTAAATATATTGTAACAAAACCCTAATAGATTCCAAGAACTTGCTTTAAAGTAGTCAAAATAGGGCTGCAAGGAATTAGGCCTAATTACACACCTTTTGGAGCATAACTCAAAAATATTACCCACAAGGTGATAAAAAAGGTTCAGATCCTAACACCCTTTTGGAAAACCTTTTATATTTATTAGCTTTTACTTCCCTAAACTGTCTATACAATGGGTTGCTAAAATCAAGCCTAAAAATAAGGGTTTTACAGAATTGTGAGAACTTCGACAAGGGTTTGTTCTTTCATCTCAAAGAAATATTCACTAGAAATTCTCCTTGAGCATGGGGATTCCTTACACACATATCCTCCTCTCCATATTCTTATATTGAAGCAACCAATGCATTCAATGACTCATAATTATTTTGTGGTTCACTGTATTCCCTAGCCATGCACCTCTAGAGTGCCTAGGGCATCTCTACCAAAATAGCTCTCTTTATTTCTAGGGCCCAAGATCTTGCACCAAGAATGTACAAGGATTCATTTTCCAAATATGAAGGAATCGGACAAAATCCATGGTGGGAAAAGGAGTTATGACTTCATTATTGAAATATGTCTGGATCAGACCAGTAACAACACTAAACACAAAATAATTTAAAAAATACAGAAGAACAAAAATAATCAGCTATCTAGTCACACACACAGTAATGAAACTTAAAAAATACACCCTCCAATGGTTATAGTACCACATTCAATCCATTAAACACTTCAAGACCACAAAAAGCTTCAAACTATCAATAGAGTTTGCTCATAAACTGTGTCAGTATATTAATGAGATTTTTCAATACTTCCACCCAACCCTTCACAAGGGTTGATGGAGGCCTTAAGTAACTCATATTTCCATCCAAAATCTATTTCAGATAGTTACATAACAACATGATCGAAAACACACTTGAGAAAGAAATGGTGTCGATGACAACATTGACAATTTTGCAAAGTTGTCAACAACTTTTACAACTTTTGCATTCTTGCACTCCAACTTGGTCAACTCACTCTATAACTTAACCAAATGCATAATTAGGATTAATAAGCCAAAAAATAGGTATCCAACCACTTTCTTTCTAAATTTAATCCTCTAAAATGCACAAATGCAACATTTTCACAACATTTGTAACGCTCGTCAACTTTTCCACATTAGTACACAACTAACACTTAAGGACTCCAAATGACCTAGTTAGACCTCATAACCAAAAAAAAACACTCTAGGACAACCTAGTCCTCTTATTTTACTAGTGGCTTGGCTACGACCACTACAAGCCAAAAATTGACTAGGAACCCTAGGTTACCATGTATCCTTACCTAGGTGCTCCTGCACCAGATAATTAGACTCTTCTTGACTTGTAGTGTCTTCCCCTTGTAGATAGAGAAGAATTTTAGCTGAATATGTCATAGCTTCTTCTGCACTCTCTTGATTAAAGATAGGATGTTCATGAAGTCTTTCTTGATCAAATATGGGTTTTTTGTACTTAGATTCCTCTTTGTTTGAAGAAAAGGGAAGTATCGATGGCTCATGATTATAGATAAAATGGAAGATTGATGAGGAATTTTTAAATGGTGTATCCTTTTCTCCCTTTAAGTCTTGGATTTTAGATTTCAAAGTTTGAATTCATTTTGATATAGCTGCCATAAGATTCTCTTCTTTCTCGTTATTAATACCATAAGGTTTATCTCATTTGTTTTTATCTATTGTAAGATTGTCTTGATGCACTTTCTTAGAAGATTGATGACAACAAGAATAAACAAGAGAGACTCTAAATTGCATAAGGCATGAATTGATTGATTTTCCTAACAAGTGTTGAAATAATACTAATGTGTGAACTAAGTCCAATATTAAGTGAGAATGAGAACAAAATAAGTCCAACTAAAAGGGAGAAGCAAAGACTTCGATCTTTAGCTAAGGTTAAGGAACCTGCTTTTGCAACTCAGAATAAGGATAGTGTGGACAAACAACAACTGAATAGTTATGGAATGATCTATGGACTAGCATGATAGTATCAAGATTTCATGACAAAAAAGTCAGATTAATCAAAATATTTCTACCAGAGATGAGACTAGTATGAACTCGCTAAAATTTAGTACAAAATCTAGACAAATACCTAGTGCATGTCGAAACCCAAGTTGAAGCATTTTAAGTTAAAGTGTTTGATTTGCAATTTTTTAGTTTTGGATGTTGATGTTTTAGTTTTTTCAAACACTTCAAACACAATATGATAAAGTAACAATCATAGAAATCAAACTTATAATCTAGTTGGTCTTGCAAAGATAATACTTGTTTGAATCCTCTTACAATAAAATACCCGTTCAAGTCAGACAGTTAGAAGCTTGGCATCACTGGATTTTTTCCATGACACACACTTCTCGGGCCTACCAATCTTCAGATTTCTTAAGATCTGAGGATCCTGATAAACTTAGTGTCTCAACAAGAGGGGTACATGAGAGGTTTCTTAAGCATGCACATCTCACAATGCTTGTATCAACAAGTAGAAAGGATTTTGGCCACTACTCTAAAAAGGTATTTAGTAAGGATCTCTGTTTAAGTGTATCCTTTGTATCTACACAAGCATGATTGATGTTGCTAACCCCACAAAGCCCCTTAGAAACAATAGTCATGATACATGATTGAGACCTACAAGCTGTACTATGTGTTAGGCAAGAGCCAATTATAAGCTCAAATGCCACTTATATTCCAAGGCTTTAGTCTTGAGGAAGCATTTTATTATAGTGATTTAGAGTAGCTTGGAATTAGCTCATTCTCACTTGGGTGCCAGAAATGTGCATTGTAAAATTGGTTGATACCTGCAAGCTGCAAACACATAGTTCAATGAATCATTATATCTCTAATCTAATGAACATGAGATCAAACAAACAAACTAGATTAGTCAAAATTGAATCATTGCCTTCTAGTGGGAAGGAGTATGAATCTTTCTCTTAGATCATGGCAAGAAACATTGACTACACCAGTTCTAAACAAAGGATTTTAGAGCTGATTGCAAATGATCTAAATTATTTAAGCTAAATGATAATGCAATATTATTGTTAATCCAAGCTAATTAAGAGTAGATTTTAAGAACCAAATGAAATGTATTGATATATTTTAAGTTCCAAAATCAAATGTGATCTAATTATGAAGTTTGCATGTAAACTAAACAATTAACAAAATTATGCAAATGAAAGCTAAGAATGATTAAATGAAAAAAATACAATAATGATAATAAAATCTAGGTCCTTTGTGAAGGAAAAGAGGTTCTCTTCTATAGAAATCTCTCTCGAATCGATGGCCGGGATTGAAATCCAAAGAGTGGACATGATTTGATCTGAGGAAGAATAATACATGTGCAAAGAAGATGATTGGTCAAGAGAGTTAGTTGACTGAACTGACTGATCAGTTATTTTGGAAACTTCCAAAATTAGTTTTCAGTTAACATCTTTGTTTCCAAAATGAGAAAAGATAAGAATAAGTTAACTGAATAAAACATATTTGTTTCCAATTTGATAATCAGTTAACTGAAATTGATGAAATCATATGCATTTTTAAATATTTAAATGATTTTAAATACACATTTTATTTTTATTTAATTAATTTAATTCCTTTTTTGGATTTTATTGACAATTTAGCAAATTTATTTAATTAATATATTAGAATATCAATTAAATAATTAACTTAAGGTTTATTTTCCAATGTGATGTATTTTTAGGAATTAATTAATTAATCAAGTATGATGATTAATTAGGACCTAGGATTCAGGTCAGATCAACTTAAAATTGATAAATTACATGTCTGGTTTAGGACTTAGAATAATGAAGATTAGGGTTCCTTAATAAACAATTGAGATTAGGGATTTAGGGTTTAGATGACCATTTGTAGGTCATTACACTTAACATGTATATGAAAAACTAGACTAGTAGATAACTATAGACGTT
This sequence comes from Thuja plicata, assembly GCA_018584345.1. Lineage (NCBI taxonomy): Eukaryota > Viridiplantae > Streptophyta > Pinopsida > Cupressales > Cupressaceae > Thuja > Thuja plicata. The sequence continues at coordinate 414,047 of MU223957.1, read as the reverse complement.
TGCATGTGCAAATATAGGAAACATTAGTCTTTAGAAAAAAAAATCATTGGTGTTTTTTGCCCAACTTTTGGGCATGACATAAGAGATATCAAACATTCCCTGAGAATACATAAAACACACAGTTTGTTTTCTAGGATCATATCCTACCTCTGTTCCTATGTAGAATCCACAAAGGATGAAGAAAGGGAGATCTATATCTAATCCATATATGTCCTTGAAGTCTTCATAAGAGAAAATCCAAGAGAAATCCAAACCAAATGAAAACTAGAGCAAGAGGCTTCACAACAACAAACAACTTTGTCTCCCAATTCTCAGTTTTCCCTTCACCTTTTTATTTTTAATTCTTAAACTCTCTACCTAAATCTATCTAAGAAACCCAAATCAATCAACTCCATCCCCTCTCTCCTTCTTTTCAATTTTCTTTCTAAAATCCTCCTGGGTGCATTTTCCTTCCAGAATAACCATATGGAAGAATACAATTTATTTCCATATTTATTCCTCCGTGAGGAGTTACACAGGAATGAGCCAATTCCCAACCATATTATAAAAAATGATTTTCATTAACCATTGTTATAATATAATTTCTCCTTATTAGTTTATTATTTATTTTCTTTTAATTTTCTTTTATTATTATTATTATTTGATAACAAATAACATCTACTAATAATCACTTACCTTAATATATATTTGGCAACTCAATAATAAATCACATATAATCCTAATTAACATTAATTATAAAAATATAATGATATATATAGGTATACATATATGTGTACACCCATATACATATACTTATATATATTTATCTGCAATTATACATATTTATATATATTTAAATATATTCATATAGTTATCCAAGGTATACAGAAACATTGATTAATTAACGCAACATAAATATATATCATCACCCATAATTGAATCACACACACACACACACACATATATATGTATGTATATATATATATATGTATATAGATATATGTATATATATATATGGATATGTATATATAAGTATGTGTATATATATATGTATATATCTACATATACATACATACATACATACATACATATACATATATATATATATATATATATATATATATATATACACACACACACACACACACACACATATGTGTGTGTGTATATATATAAACATCTTAATCCATGGTAAAATATAAATCATATGCAATATCAAATCATGTCCCAAGAGATCATAAAAATCATAATCACATCAAACCATATCACTCAAAGAAGTCAACACTAGCCAACAAAGTAACCCTAGCGACTCATGAAGACCATCATGAAAAATATGACACATGTACATTCATAAAATGACTAATCAAATGATAAAACCAATAACAAAGGATCACAGCCAAGCCCAAATATGGTGAGGTGGACTAGGGTTTTCCACCTTGACAGCTAACAAATAATGCAGGAGCCCTAATATTTCCAAATTAGATATAGGAAAAGAAAGAATCATGTAGGGGCCTTGATACTATCTCCATAAACAAAAATCATCAAGGATTTTGAGGGCATGCTCAGACCTGTGAAGCCAGGTGAAGTCGATGCCCAGTACCTGCAAGGCTACATCATAAAGCAACTATACGTGTGCAAATATATAAAGAAGATAGTACAAGAAATGATAGGGATCGAGACATATTGTGGACCTCACTAGGTGAGTAACTTTGACATAATCCCTAGTCATACACACATATTATAGACATGAAAAAACACATGTAAGTGTCTAATATAATACAACTAGAAATAAGGGTTAGTATATAATCATATGTGAAATAAATGAATACATAAATCATAACCATCATATTATCATGAGTTAGTCTAGTATTAAAATTAAAATTTTGAACAAGTAATGAGAGAATAAATAATTTTTATAATTAAATCATAAAACATATATTAAGGCATCAGAATCATCCCTAAGGTTGTTAGTCAAGATAGGTAGTTCATAAAATTAATCATAGCTAGTCATAGAAGAGAGAGCAAAAACAATAATCATATAGAGCTTCACAAGTAGCCATTCTAACACATAAAATTAATTTCTTGTCCACATGTACCAAGGTTGTGAGGTATCATCAAAAAATAAGTAGAGATAAATAAATTAAAAATAAGTTGTTGAAGACAATTATTCAATTGTATATTGTCATTGATGTTACACAAATGTTTACCCAAATAGAGTAATTTGTTGTATTAACTGAGCTCTGTCAGTTAATGAAGGAAATTTTGTACTAACCAAGTTCACTCAGGAAATATAGTAAGCTTTGTTTCAGTTGACTATCGGTTGGGCATCAAAGGATTACAATGTCAACCGAGTTATGCATTTAGTGTCAGCCGACTAACAACAATTTACACTTTATGTTTAATTGGTTAATTGTAACCGATAGACTTAATTTTTATTGTTTAATTGGAAGGGTATTCAAGCTGACTTGACAAAGCCTATCATATATATACAATTTTAATTTTGGATTTAATTTGTAGTAGTATTTGAGTTCTTTGATATGAAGAATGAAGGCGAAGTAAGAGGGAATTCTAATTAAGGATAGAATATCTAGATCGAGCTGAAAAAGAATATTTGATCAGTAAGGATCCAGTTAAAGCCATAAAAGAGATCTAAATCAACAAAGATAGTTTCTTCTTCAAAAAGGTCAAACTCATTGTTACTCTCTAAAAATTGTAGCAGTGATCCAAATCTCTTTACAGAGTAGACTTAACAGTCTTTTCATAAATCCTCTCACAAGGTGGCATTTCTACATTGAAGTGTTTGAATACCTATAACAAGGAAACTCCTAATAGGGTGATTAAATCCTCTAACATGGTCACACCTTACAGTGTGTTTTTTAACCTTTAACAGGGTTGGCTCCTAATAGGGCTCACTTCAGAAGAGTGAAAAATAGTAACTAGCTACAATTGGTGGTTTTCCCAAATTTGGTTTCCACACTAAATCTTGGTGTCATCTGTGTACATGTTATTTTCTTTATGATTTATGTTTCTACACCTAATCACTAAAGGATAATTACATTTAATATCTTACGATTACTTTGTTAACTGAGTGACAGCAGAATATCTTTGTTAACCAAGTAATAGTGATAAATTTGTTTAAGACATCTAAGGCACTTGGATTTGTTTTTGTGGTAACTGATTCAACCATACCCTCTCAGTTACTCAACTCATTTCCAACAATTGGTATCAGAGCTTTCGGTTCTTTTAGGGAAGGTTTCAAGGCCTAAGATAAAGATCAAAGATGTCTTACAAAAGGGAGATCTGCAAGCTTAACAAAGATAACTTTTCTGCATGACAAGATTTGATGAGGCTACATCTATCTACTATTGGAGATACTAGTTTTCAATTCTTGGACCACAAGTATGTGAAACCACCTAGACCTATGTCTTTGGATTAGATGGTGGACATGAAGAATCATAACATAATTACGATTGAAATAGCTTCTTCACTTAGCTATTTCAAATTTGATGAAGTCAAGGACTGCCCTACTGCCTATGATATGTGGAAGAAACTACATGATATCCATGGAGGAGATGAAAATGTAAAGAGATCCAAAGAAAAGAGTCTTAGAGGTCAGTTTGATTAGATGGAAATAAAAGAAGGAGAAGACATTACAAAATATAGTGACATGATCAAGAAAAGTGTTAGTGCCATCAGAGTTGCTGGTGGAACAGTTGAAAACAAAATAGTGGTTAGTAAGGTATTGAGAACTTTACTTCCTATCTATGCAATTAGAGTTTCATCTATTCAAGAGATGAGGTGCAGTAATGATATAACTCTAGATGCATTGGTTGGAAGGCTAACAACTTTTGAGTTGGACAATTTTGACAATTATTCTCCTAATCCTAGCAATTTTGAGTCTGCATTCAAAGACAAATTAAGCCTTGGTAAGATGGATAGAAACTCAAGAGGAAAATATATTGACAATGACAGTGATGATGAATCTGATAATAAAGATCTAGAAATCATTGAAGCACTATTTGCAAAGAGAGCTGCCAAAGGAAAAGGAAATTACGAAGGAAGAATAACATTGATTTACTTTTCATGTGATGAGGTTGGTAAAATTTCTGCTAAGTGTCCAAACAAAGAATACAAATATGAGAGAAAGTTCAACAAGTACAAAGACAATAAAGATTTCAAAAATTACAAAAGATACAAGGAAAAAGGTAAGAAATCTTGTTATATTGCAAAAGATTCTGATAGTGATGAAGATGAAGATGAAATGGTTTACATTTCTATTAAGGATGAGTCAGATAATGAAGAAGATGAAAAGAATGCAATTTTCTCACATGTTAATGACACTTGGATAATTGATAGTGGCTTTTCTCACCACATGACTAGTGATAAAACAAAATTTGAACATGTTGAGAACTATGATGGTGGGAGTGTCAGATTTGGAAATAATGAACCTTGCTATGTGAAAGGTAAAGGTTGTATTTTTCTAACTGAAGGACTCAAATGCAATAATATTTATTGGGTTGAAGGACTAAGGTGTAATATACTAAGTGTGGAACAATTGAATAACATTGGTTTCAAGGTATAATTCATGAATGGTGCTCCTAGATGGTAAAGGAAACCTAGTTGGAACTAGCAATCAAACAAAAGGTAATCTATTCTATCTTAATCTCAATTAAATTTCATGTTTTATTCCAGAAGTAGAAGAAATTTGGTTATAGCATAAAAGACTATGTTATGTGAATTTTTATAACCTGGTCAACATAATCAAGAACAAAAGAGTAAGAGGTATTCCTATTTTGAAAAAACCTGAATTGGCAATATGCAAACAATGTCAAATTGGGAAGATGGGTAAAACTAGTTTCAAGAGCAATAATTACAATACTGAAAAAGTCTTGGAGTTGGTACATACTGATCTATGTGGAACAATTGGAACAACAAGGTACACTGGAGAGAATTATTTTATTCGATTTGTTGATGATTATTCTAGAATGATGACTATTATGTTTCTCAAAGAAAAATCAAAAGCTTTTCAGAAGTTCAAGTGGTACCTTGCCAGAGCTGAGAAGGAAATAGGAAAGAAACTAAAGTGCCTAAGATTTGATAGAGGAGGTGAATTCATTTCTAATGAGTTCAATAAATTCTATAATGAAAGAGGAATCAAGAGACAAATATTTGCCTGTGGTACCGCACAAAAAAATGGTATAGCAGAAAGAAGAAATAGATCTATTATGGATTGTGCAAGAATCTTGATGATTGAAATGAATGTTGCAACCAAATATTGGAAGGAAGCCATCAACACTGTAGTTCACACCTTGAAAAGAATTCAACTGAATAAAGGTACTGATCAGACACCCTTTGAATTATGGTATGGCTATAAACCCAATGTTCATTATTTCAAAGTATTTGGAAGTAAATGTTACATCTTGAAGAAAGAAAGAAATGGAAAATGATGTAAAATGAGATGAAGGTATATTCCTAGGCCACTCTTATAAAATCAAAGCATATAAATATTTGAATCTTTCTACTCATAAATTCATAGAATGTTACATGTAAAGATTTATGATTTTGTAGAGAGAAGTGAAGAACAACGCAGTAAAGAGCCTGAGGACTACATAAAATTTGTGTATTATGAACCTCGTACTATGCCTAAGACATAAGCAATGGTAATTGGACAACAACCATGTCAACCACTGAATTCATCAGCACAAACTTTGTTACAACCTATGCAACATGAGTTGCTAATAGAGGTAACTGAGTCATAGATAGAGGAAATTGAGTCTTAGAAAGAGGGAACCGAGTCTCAGATAGAGGCAACCGAGTCTCAGACAGAGGAAACTGAGTCTCATTCAAAAGAGAAGAACAAAATGTTTGAGCATGGTGAACCAAGTAATGCAAGTCTAGAATAAAAAAAAGGAAGGAATTTGTACTTGCCAAATATGTCAGAAGTCATCATGCACCTGAGAAAATAATTGGAGATCAGACAAAAAGGTGTAATGACAAGGAAAAAACTTGAAGTTACATGTTTTCTTAGTGAAATTAAACCTAGATCCATTACAGATGCTTTGAATGATGAAAGTTGGATAGAAGTCATGAATGAAGAGATTGAATAGATAGAAAAGAACAAAACCTAGACTCTTGTGCCTAGACCAAAAGACAATAATGTAATTGGTACTAAGTGGGTTTTTAGAAACAAGTTGAATGAAAAAGGTGATGTTTCTAGAAACAAGGCAATATTGGTGTGTAAAGGATATGCTCAAGAAGAGGGTATTGATTATGGAGAAACTTTTTCTCCTGTCGCAAGACTTGAAGGAGTCAAAAATGTTTTGGCATATGCAACACATAAAGGATTCAAGGTATACCAAATGTATGTAAAATCTACATTCTTGAATGGAATTCTAGAAGAGGAAGTCTATATTGAGCAACTTGAAGGTTTTGTTGATCCCAACAAAAGGAATATGGTTTGTAAATTGCACAAAGCATTGTATGGACTAAAGAAATATCCTAGAGCTTGGTATTAAAGACTGCATGGATACTTGGTAAGTATTGGATTTTAGATAACTAATGACAATAGTAGCTTGTACCTCAAAGAAGGATCTCAGAACAAGATACTATTAGCAGATATATTTGTTGATGATATAATATTCACTAGACTTGATGATTTATGCAAAGCACTCTCTAAAGCTATGAGTAAGGAATTTGAGATGTCTATGTTTGGAGAAATCAAATTATTTGTTGGTTTACAATTTCATTAGATGAAGGATAATATCTACATTACTCAGTCTAAATACATCAAAGAGATACTAAAGAAATTTGGAATGGAAGATTCTAGACCAATTGGGATACCTATGTCTACTGGATATAAGTTGTCTAAGGATGATGACTCAAAGGAGGTAAATCAAACTACCTACAAATCCATGATTGGTAAACTTCAATATGTTGTTCACACTAGGCCTGATATTGCATTAGCAGTTGGTATTTTTGCAAGGTTTTCAGCTAATCCTAGAGAGAATCATTTGATGACTATCATAAGGATTATAATATATCTTAAGGGCATTGAAGACTATGGATTATGGTATAAGAAAGGAGGAAACTTTGATTTGAAGACTTTTAATGATGCTGATTCGGTAGGAAGTGTTGATGAAAGAAAGAGCACCATTGGTGGAGCATTCTTTCTTAGAAAGAGGTTAGTCTCTTGGACCAATAAGAAATAGAATTGCATCTCTCAGTCTACAATAGTGGCAGTGTATGTTGCTGCAATAGTGAATTGTTCAAATATCAGATGGTTCAAACAGTTATTGTTAGGTATGAAGGAAGAAATCAAAGAATTATTTCTCATCTAATGTGACAACACTAGTGCTATTAACATTTCATAGAACCCTATGATGTATACTAAGACTAAGCATATTGTAATAAAGTATCATTTCTTGAGAGAATTAGTTCAGGACAAGGAAGTAAGGTTGGAATATGTGAGTACTAAAGAACAAATTGCAGACATATTCACAAAAACTTTACCTAAGGATGCATTCTTGTATCTTAGAGGAGAGCTAGGGATGCTTCCCCTAACTAAGGCTTACTAAAGCACAGTTTAGTGATATATCAACCGAGCTAAAGTGAAGATCTAAAAAGTTGATGTAGATTGTCAGAGCTTATTGCATATGAATGAGTACAACAGGTACATTACAACTTCATTTGATAGAGTCTTTGGCATTGGTTGTCAAAGAGAGAGATATTATTGATGTCATGCCAAATAAATTATTGAAGAATAGATTATTGATGTCAGGGGGAGAAATTTTATCAGAAATAGTGATTGTGAAGACAAAGGGAGTTTTTTGGATGAGAATCAGAATAAAGCTAAGGACATTATAAAATTGTATTCTTGTTTTTGTTGCTCTAGAATTGTTTGTATAATGACATGTTGTGTTGCCATTAATGCCAAAGAGGGAGATTGTTGAAGACAATTATTCAATTGTATATTGTCATTGATGTTACACAAATGTTTACACAAACAGAGTAGTTTGTTGTATTAACTAATCTCTATCGGTTAATGAAGGAAGTTCTATACTAACCAAGTTCACTTGGGCAATATAGTAAGTTTGATTTCAGCCGAGTATCGGTCAGGCATCAAAGGATTACAGTGTCAACTGAGTTATGCATTTAGTATCAACCGACTAATAGCATTTTACACTTTATGTTTAATTGGTTAATTGCATTCGACAAACTTAAGTTTTATTGTTTAATTGGAAGGGTATTCAAGCCGAATTGATAAGGCCTATCATATATATACAAGGTCAAGTTTGGATTGAATGTGTATTAGTATTTGAGTTCTTTGATATGAAGAATGAAGGCAAAGTAAGAGGGAATTCAAATTAAGGATAGAATATCCAGACTGAGCTACAAAAGAATATTTGATCAGTAAGGATCCAATTAAACCTAGAATAGAGGTCTGAATCAACAAAGACAATTTCTTCTTCAAATAGGTCAAACTCATTGTTACTCTCTAAAAATTGTAGTAGTGATCCAAATCTCTTTACAGAGTAGACTTAACAGTCTTTTCATAAATCCTCTCACAAGGTGGAATTTCTACATCAAAGTGTTTGAAGACCTCTAACAAGGCCACTCCTAATAGGGTGATTAAATCCTATAACAGGGTCACACCTTATAGTGTGTTTTGTAACCTTTAATAGGGTTGTCTCCTAATAGGGTTCACATTAGAAGAGTGAAAAATAGTAACTAGTTGCAATTGGTAGTTTTCCCAAATTGGGTTTCCACACTACATCTTGGTGTCATCTGTGTACATGTTATTTTATTTATTCTTTATGTTTTTACACTTAATCACTAAAGGATAATTACATTTAATATCTTAAGATTGCTTTGTTAACTGAGTGACAACATAATATATTTGTTAACCAAGTAATAGTGATAAGTTTGTTTAAGACATCTAAGGGACTTGGATTTTTTTTTGTGGTAACTGATTCACCCCTCCCAACTCACTTACTCCACTCATTTTCAACATAAGTAATTATAATTAATGACAAAATCGATGAGGAAAATCAATATTAGTAACATTACAAAGGTCATAATCATAATCATGTAAAGAAGCATAACCGAATGGTAATCATGACAATATCCATCTATATAAGGCATAAGCATGCAATTGACACAATCATTATCTAATGTTATCAAAGAATGTGATAAAAAAAATCCGTTAAATGATAATAACACCATAAATGATCCTATCACAATTGTAGAAATGAATTCATTACCTATAAGACTAACAAGCTAGACTGGGCAAGTGTGTCACTATCCACACCTAAAGAAGAGTCATACTTACATCAACATATAAGAGAGAGACATAGAGGATCCCACACTATTCTATAAAATCTAACAAATAACCAAAAAGGCATGCTAAGGTTAGAGGTGCATTACAAATCCCATAAAGAATGCAACTGTTTTGACCTCCTCTTTTGTGACTGGTGCTAGAATTAGAACATTATATGTAGAATCAAGAGCATGGGGAAATATATTAATAGCTTATTTAGTATGTTATGGTTCAATTCTCCCCCCTCTTCCCTATAGAAATTATAGAAGTAATTTAAAGCTATTTGTCTCACTTCAGTATTATTAGTGATCTTTTGGTTTCTTTCATCTCTTAGACTATTGATTGTATTCCTCTTTCTGTAATTTCTAGCAAACCTATGGAAGAAAGTTGAGTTCATGTCACCCTCTTTCAACAAATACACTCTAGACTTTTTATTCTAGTAGATCTCTTCCATTTTTAGGTTTTCCTTCCTTTTTTATCTTATATTTTTTGGTGCTCAAATCAACAGATTAAATTTCCTATTGACTTTCCAATCCTATAGTGGGAAACCCAAGTGACTTGGACAACTAACAAGCTTCAACCAAGGAAAAGTTGAGCCTTCTAAAATTCTAGCTTAGAAAAACCAAGGCTGGTAGGCCTACACCTTGACTTCTCCTTCAAGGATTTTTATAGCAGATGAGACACACTTCAAACTTCTCTCTCTCAAGTATGGCAAGGTACTTGAAAGAAATCAAATAGTATTCAATACAACATAAAACTTTAAAAATTGAATGCTTTGTGAGATCATATAAAAGCTTTAGTAAATATGAATGTGAGTTGAGATGAACAAATGGATAAGATATCACAAAACTATAAACAATGAACTGAATAAATACAATCCAAATAATGATTACATCAGTGCCTTATTCTATCATGGGCAATAGATTCAAAATCATCCCAACCCTATGTACAACCTTAGAGACAGTTTGTAAGAGACTATCACTTCAACATTATTCAAATGAGCATATATTTTAGGATAAATTCACAGTTTATTTTAATTGCATTTAACTCTTCAAATGACAGACAGATTGATTGTGGCCATAATAAATTAAATTTAACAATACAAGATGAAAAGACCGATTGACAATATAACTATAAACTTAATCAAAAGTATGCACATTCAAACTAATTTATTGAAGAAAATCAAGAGATTGTATCCAAGGGACTAATTGAAAATAAAATTGAGTCAATTCCTAGATGAAATAAAAAGAACTTATCTTTATTAATTTTAAAAAATGGTACATCCAAGTTCATGTTATAGTTGTTGATCAAATCTATCCAATCTGATAATAATGATGGTAATAATATGATTTTTTTTCTTACACATGGTCTTTGTATCCTTTTCTATATGAAGTTAAAAGGATGCATACAAGCTTGAAACCAATGTGCCTCTTGATAACTAAAACCTAATCCTAAGATCAACAACTAAACATTAGTTAAATTTACATTTAAGGAATGATTTATCATCCTTTTAAAAATGGTTGTTGACCATGAGGAAAAGAAACAATAATCACTTAACAAATCATTTATGACTTGTTAAAGATAACCTAGAATAATCATAACTTGTCAAACCCTTATATCATGTCTGAAATAATAATGATTCTTCATTATGGTTATCATAATACTTTGACTGCATTCTCATCTATATATTTTTCCTTTGATAATGGATATTATTTTTTGGTGTGTCAAAGAGCTTTATCGTTGAGAATAGGAATGTTGACATTTTCGACCATCCTCGTATCCTTAGTTCTCATGCATACTACTCAATGGATGTCTACATGTATTATATTTCAATATTTTACCAATGTTGCATTGTTCTATCAACAAATAGATCCATGTTCCACCACCTTTCGAAACCCTATATGAAAATAATAACAACATATCAAACAATAATCAAAACCCTAAGACAAATATAAGATATAATAAAAAAAAGTAGATAAATCCATGTCATGTTGCCACCCAATATTTCTTCCCTTTTGACCACCTAAGACACATGGCATCATCGGGTAATGCCTTAATGGGTAAAAGTATTTCATCTCCCGATCAAGGGAACATGCTCGTCGTTGATGTTTTTTGTGTTTTAATAGATGATTATGTTTCCTATAGTCTGCAAATCCAAGAATATGTTAAGATTGCATAATGCCTTGAAGAGTAATAGTCATGCATCTCCACTTTGAGGAATTGTGCCAACTGTCCATGCTCGTCAAACTTAACTATCGATTAATCTTAAAACTTTTTCTAACAGTTGATCACCTTTTGATCTTGATTAAAACAACATTGTCAATTAGATCCATGTGCTAAATGGTGAGAGATTTAGTAATCCACTTTTTAAACTATCTTATAAACTAACATGAATCCTCATCATCTCATTCGACCAATCAAAGACTGCCATATGTATCCCTGTTGTCTCATCCTCAAACTTTGGTGGGCCCGAGATACGTGTAGCTTAGGCACATTCCCTTGAAGAGTAAAGGTCATGCATCTTAACTTCGAGGGATAGCACCCAACGTAGATCTTGTTTGATGTTTAACCATCAATTAACCTATCTCAGCTTTTAACCCTAGTGGTGTTGAAACACGTGTCAAAATCACGCAATGCCTTAATGGTAAAGATTGTCCATCATCTGCTTTAAGGAAATGTGCCAGCCGTCTGATGAATCTTGAATTTCTCAACGTATTTACTTGATTGACCTCAGTCAACTGAGATTAGAGGATAAATGTTAGCTAGGCACATTCCCTTGAAGGTTAAAGGACATTCATTTTTCATTTAAGGGAAAGCACCATCCATCGATCATCGTTGATGTTTAATCATTGGAAGGATCTATGAAAAGGTATAAAATAATATATTAAACCATGAAAACACATATAATGGTTAGATTTAAAATTCAAATATGAATAAAGATAAAGTAAAAAACCATATAAAACATAAGAATTTACTTATAAAATTAGAATGATACTTACCTGAGAAATTAGGTATGCAAATTCCTCTTGCAAATTTAGGTTCCACCAGTGGCTCTTTCTAGGGATGTGTATTGCTAGTGAATGCAATGAGATCCTAGTTATCTCTAGAAAAGCATACCATTAGAAGAACAAAATAATATAATACATAATATAAAAAATGAGAGAAAGAAATTCCCCTTTAAAATAAAATTCAAGAGAAGAAGGGTTTAAGATACTGACCATGTACAGGAAAATCCTGAGCATAACCTTCTAAATATTGTAAGACATAATAATTCTCAACTCCTTTACCAATTATGAATAAAGGACCTACCCATAAAGCATCAAATTTTCCATGTATTCTTTTTTCATGATCTTTTACATTCCATCTTAAAACCAAATCTCCTTCTTGAAACTTTCTTTATGTGGTCTTCCTGTCAAATAAAACCTTCACTTTCTGCTATAATTCATGATTTATTTCTTGAGTTTGATTCCTCATTTCATCCAACTCTTCAAGTTGATAAAATCTATCCTCCATGAATTCCACCTCCTCGCATTGTTCTTCATTTACAAATTTTTATACTGGTAATAAATTGTTCAATGGCAACTAAGCTTTCTTTCCATAGAAAAGATCATATGGTGTATATCCAATAGATTTATTGATTGTAATTATGTATGCCCAAAGTACAAGTGGTAAATTTGAATCCCATGTTCTCTTTTTTCTCAACATTCTTTTGATGATTTTTATTATATTTTTGTTACTTGATTCTGCTCGGTCATTTCCTTGTGGGTGATAAGGGGATGAATAAGGAATCTTTATTCCATATTTCTCATGAAATTCAGTAAATTTTGTAGATCTAAAACACATGGAAATATCAAAAACAATTTTATGAGGAACACCAAACCTTTTTAGTATGTTTTCAGTCAGGAATTTGATCACAACCTTACTAGTTGTGTGTCTAGTAGGTATGGCTTCCACCCACTTAATGAAGTAGTCAGTGCCCACCAAAATCCATTTGTGTCCACCACTATAAATATCAGTGATTTCCCCTATGAAGGCTATTCCCCACATTTGGAATGGCTCTTCAGTAGACATGGGTTATAGATGTAAGAAACCATTGTATTTGCACTTTCCTGAAAATTTCATACATGTTTCACATTTCTGAATATATGCATAACAATCCTTAAATAGACAAGGCCAATAGTATCCCACATTCAATATTTTATGGGTAGTTTTATTTGCTGAAAAATGTCCCCCACATGTCCCATCATGAAGATACTTAAGAAATTTCTTCGCTTGGCATACATATAAACAAAAAAGAATTATACCATCCCTATTTTTCCAATATAAATCCCCTTGTATCAAGACATACTTGGATGCCTGCAATTTTATTATCCTCTTATGATTATTTGTAAGGCCTTCTAGACATTTCATGTGTTTTAGGAAATGTACTATATTAGTGTACTGAGGGCACTTTTCAATACTTGTTTGAATTTCACTTAAATTCACCCGATTTACCTGTAATGCATCCATGTTTGATTCTACCATCAATTTTTCTAACCCTTGCCCTCTAATAATTTTAGTAATCTGAATCTCTATATCAAATTCCTGAATTTGATTCACCCATCTACATCTTTTCCTAGTTACTTCTGATTGTTTGAATATATCCTTTATTTCTGCATTAGGAATATAAGCTAATACTTTTACCTAACCAAATAAGGCCTAAAGGATTTTACTGCTTTCACAAGTGCATAAGCTTTTTTTTCATTTATATCATAATTCAACACTGAGGCTTGAAGGGTCTTACTAAACAATGTTATTGGTTGTTCATAACCTTCATTATTGTTTTTTAATAGGACAATTGCAATAGTATGGTATGATGCAAAAGAAAATAGTTGAAATGGTTTGGTATAATCTGGGGACTTGAGAACAAGAGCCTCTTTAACTTCTTTTTTGATATTAATAAGTGCTTCTAAAGCCTCATCTATCCATTTCATGTCTGCACCCCTTTTCAATATCACACCAATGTGTTTAATTATCTATAATAAATTTGCGACAAACCTTCTCACAAATTTTATTTTCCCAAAGAAAGATTGGATCCCTTTGACATTCTTAGTGACCTCAATTTTATCTATTGCTGCAATCCTCTCAGTATCTATTCTTACTCCATGTTTGGATACAATATGACCTAATAATTTTCCTTCACTAACCACAAAATGATATTTCTTTGGGTTCAATGATATTCCATATTCAAGGGCTCTTTGAAAGATTTTCTCCAAATGCTTGCAATGATCTTCTGCTCTTTTGGAGTAATAAGTTAAGTCATCTTGATATACCACCATGATTACATCAATAAACTCCTCAAAAGCCACATCCATTTATATTTGGAAAGTATCCCCTACATTGGTGAGTCCAAAAGGCATTCTAGCATACACATAGGTACCCCAAGGTGTAGTAAAGTTTGTTTTATATTGTTCCTCTTTTTTTAATTTCACCTAGTTATACTTGGAGAACCCATCCATCATTGATAATAACTCATTTCCTGTGGACTTTTGCAGTAATGATTCCATGTTTGGTAGTGCAAAATTGTCTTTTAATGATGATATATTTCAATTTTTGAAGTCTTCACAAAGTTTGATATCACCATTCTTTTTCCTGAAAGGAACCAAGTTAGAAATCCATGTTGAATGTATAATTAGTTTTATTATGCCAACATCCCTCATCTGGATTAATTCATCTTTCATCTTGGGAACTAAATTAGGGTTTATTGGTCTTTGCCTTTGCCTCAATGGTTTTCCATTTGTCTTTAAAGGTATCTCATGTTGAAATATATCATCTCGGTAGGCCTTAAGGTCATAATAGGATCAAGCGAATACATGTCTATAATTTCTCAATAGTTTGATGATATATGTTATGATCTTGGGGGTTAATATTTTACCCACAAATATTTCTTTTGGAGATTCTTCATTTCCCAAGTTTATCTTCTCTACTTCATCCATTGTGACATTAGTGTTTTTCTTTTCTATTTTTTAATCTTTTTTATCAAACAACCTTTCTAGTGGTACAAGGCCTTTCGGGACCTTATTTGTCTTAAGTTGAATGAATTAATTTCCAAAAAACATCTCTTTCCCATCCTCTATCTCAACATGTGCATTCAAGTCTATCAACTGATCTTCATATTCCAGCTCACATGCTAAAAACCTAATTATATCTCTATCATCTTTGAATATTTTCCAATTGAAAATATTATCAAGTATAGTAGGCCTGGTTTTAACTTCAACTTGGACTATGTCCTCACAAGAAATGTCATTATTCTTTAATGCCAAATTAGCAATAAAATTTACAAGGATATTTTCTGATCTATCTATCTAGTTAATAGAAAAAGCAACAAACTATTCTATAGAATTCCATACTTCATTTCTATACCTTTTAAGAGGAGGATGTTTAGCAAAAAATTTATTTCTAACTTGAGAAAGAATTAATTCAAAATCCCCAAAGACACTTAAACATTTGATTTCTTTTTTACAAGTTATTGTCAAACCAAGTAGCAGAGCTTCATACTCTGCAACATTGTTAGTGCATTCAAAATCTAATAAAAAGGAGTATTTAAAAACTTTATTATCATGGTGTATAGAAGAAAATAGTAGTTACTAAAATTTAAGGGGTAAATATGTAATGTGTGTGTATGAGGAAGATAAGATTTTCATTTTAACCTCAAATACACAAAGGAAGGATCCCAAATGATTAACCCCAAAGGAAGGATCAATACATAAATGAATCAATCAATTGGAAATGAGAATAAAGAAGAAGATCTTAAATTCCATTTTATAGAAAAGAATGTGTCAAATAGATTTAGGAAGATTAAAAAAATTTAATTGAAATGAACTGCAAAAAAGTACTAACCTAAAAATAATACAGATCTGAAGAATGTTGTTTTCGGGGGTCTACACTAAGTTTTTGGAAAATCTACAACCGGATCTGGAACAGAAACGCACAGATGGACAAAACCTAGAAATATTTTTCTGATCTGGCTTAGTTCTAATTTTGACCCTAAAGTCAATGTCACCTTTGACCCAAAATTTCTGATTCTGACCTAGGGCAGAATTGACCTCCAATTTCGACCTGAAATCTTAGATAGAAAATCTATTTTTGAAACCCAATAGTCTGCCGAAAAGGGTTTCTGAATCTGCACTCCAATGCACTATTCCAAACCTATCCCTACAAGAAAAATGGTTTTTTTTTTGTGGGGGAGGGGTTTGTCTTGGTTAAACCCTAGTTTTAGAATTAACCTCAAAGTATAGTTGAAATTGCATAAGTAAAAAAAAGTAAATGAACAAATTCACCTTGCTTGTATGGAAACCCTTTTGGCAGATTTGAATCCGTGGATCCACAAGTATGTATTCTCCAAATGAATGTATAATATAGAATGTAGGATGTGGGATGTCTTGAAACAATTGCTTTTGGATCTTCAAGACCAATCTTGAATAGATCTTTGAAGAGGAGGCTTGCATGGATGTGGATGGAGAAATATTCAACAAGAGGGCTCCATAGAGCTTGAATCTTTCAATGGCCACCAATGGATCTCCTTGATGAATTGAGTGCTTGAAAGTTCTTGAATGCTTGGATTCTTGAGAGTAGTTGAATGCTTCAATAGATATTTATCTTTCTTCAAATCTTTCTTCTTAGCTTGTCCTTCACACTTAGATTTCACTCTTTCAAGTCTTTCTTGGTTGATAATTTATGGTTAGATAAAATGAGAGGAGAAGGCTTCCTTATATATGAATCTAGGGCACAATATTCTAGAGAGGCTTACATAGGAGAATTAAATTCCCATTAGACCTATATCCATATAAGTGGACCTATATTAAATATAATTTAAGAATCATTCCTCTGAAGACCAAAATAGCCAACCCAGAAGTGGGAATTAAATCTTTCCGAAGCCCGACATCCAGAAACTTGAAATCTGGACCTTGGGTTAGAAAAAGGTCAATTCTAACCTAGGTCAAGGTCAAGGTTGACTTTGACCTAGAATGGTTGATTTTGATCCTCAGGTCAAAAATATAAGTTTGTAGTTTAGGGTGTCAGAAATAGGCTAGAGAAAAGTGGGAAATGGGGTAGAACAGGGGAAAAAGTCAGATCCAAGTCAGAGATCCATTCAAGGTGCTTGACATGACCCCAAACCACTTACTCGGAGGGCTAAACTAGTCTACAATGGAAGTGCTTCCATTTTTTGACTATTCATTTAGCTCCCACTTTAGCAAGAGTATGGAATCGATGCAAACTCTTGGTAAAGGAGATCATAAAGAGAAGATAATCTTATTGAAATCAAAAGGGGCAAAGGAAGCCTCAAGCCCCTAGGGACTCAAATTATTTTTAAACCCTAAGATTATGATAAGAGAGACATCACCAGTCAAAGAGAAAAAGAGAGAGGGTGTGATTGTAACACCCCAAAATTGGCATCTTGCAACCACAACCATTTTTGTTGCATTTATCAATCATCTGAATCATCAAAGTCCTATTGTACTAGGAAATTCTGAGTTTTGATTGACTCTACTTGACTTAAGTGTCAAATGTAGAAAATCCTAGATCTGCATCAATCACATACTATATTTAATTCCTAAATATCAATTATAGTTGGCTAAATAAACCCTATGATCGAATTAATTTAATTACAAAGTCCTAGCACTTTAATTAAATTAAATTCACCCTTTTAGCTAAAATACATAAAAAGGAATTAAATAATATTTGATTATTAAATAAATACCCTCATTTCAATAATTGAACTTAATTATTCAAATAATTGAGAAAATGCATTTATGAGGTTATATTTCATTTATTTAATCAAATAATCTCTCCAAAATTCTCACTTTAGTTGAGAAATGGAAACTTTGAGTTGACTGAAATAAAAAGTGCAACAAATCAGCTAACTATTTCATTCACTCAAAAAGACAACAGTTGACTACTTCTCTCAAAGGAAACTTGCTATTCTGAACTTGATTTCAAAATTTTAACTATTTCTCTCAAAGGAAACTTGTCATTCTGAACTAGACTCTCATCCTATAAAATAACTCTCTTATTTCTCATTCAAAAAAAGGAGAATGCATTGTTAGAATATCAAATCGTTGCTGCATTTTTAATTCATTATTTGTGTGCTTCCAAGATTTCATATTGCAAAAGATTAATAACATTCTAGAATAATCATGCATAGCTTAGTTTATTTTAAGTTTTCTTAGATTAATCTCCTCATTTCTTAGATTAATCTCATGCTCATTTCTTAGATTAATCTCATTTCATTAATTTCTTAGCATAATCTCATTTCTAGACTAATATTGCATCTACATTTCTAGAACAAATCCTCCATTCTTAGATTAGTCTAGGTTGTTGGATTCTCAGATTCTGAGAGCTATTCAAAAAACCCATCTAGATAGGAGCCAATAGTTCAACTCATTCAGGCATGGAGGATGAATAAATCTATATTCATTCTTGTGTGTGACTGATGAACAATGACTATGTTGAAGTGTATGGCTAAGTAAGAGGCCCACATTTAGTGTATACATTTCTAATGCCCACCGTGGGGTAGGAAAATCAATTTCTGGCCTCATTATTAACTTTTTATTTCATTTTATTCTGCCTGTATGTCTCTGTTGTGAAATCCCACATGAAATTTCACAGAGACTCGTGCGAAATTTCTAGTTCTTCACGGGCATCTTCATATTTATTTGTGTGAACTGTTCTATTTCATCGTGTGAACTTTGACACTAGAGAATTTAATTTTCTATTCTATTTAAATTTTTGTTTTCTAACCACTGATATCTGTTGTTTCTGGTTTTCTGTGATTTCCTGATTTATTTTTTGATCCAACTTAACCAGTGGTCTGCAGGATGAGATGTTGAAGACTCCTTCAAACACAAAAAATTACTAACTATTTGATTTCAGGACACATGTCAAAGCACGCTTGTAAAATAAATTTAAACCTACATAAACATTGTGTTTGTTTTCATGTTTCTCTACATAGTCTAAATAGGGCCTTGTTAAAATCTCTTAAGGGTCTTGATGGCATAATAGGGTATTAGGCTCTTCATTACATGGAAGTGATGTCGATGAATGAATCCAAGACCTAGACGCTACTATGAGATTGACACTTGAGGGAGCAAGGAAAGGTAAAGAATCAATTAGCATGTCCATTAGTGAGGGAAGTATGCTCTTCTCTCTTTGAGAGAATCAAAAACCTAGAAGCTCTTGGATTTGTTGAAAGAGGAGTTAGGTTAGTGATGAATATGTCATGCATATTTGGGGAAGGTGTAGAGGTAGAGGAGTATTCTCTTTTCCCCTTTTGGGAGAATCAAAAACTTAGACCCTTGAAGCCAAGCCAAGTTTGAGTCACCTTTAAAGGGCCTACTAGAAGTTGAACCTCCAAGAACAACCCAAGTGGGTACATACCTTTTGATGGTGATTCCACCCCACTATAATAAATTTTCTTTGTTGATTGAAAGACTCCAAATCTATGTTAATTTCTTCCTCTTGATTCTTGATGTCTAACATCTTGAGGAAGCCTTGTCTATTGTACTGAGTAGCATCGCTCCCAGCCTTTCTTTCCAAGGGTATACAATTTTAAGTGTGGGTGTGGCTATATGTCTCAACCTCACAGTGAGGCCACCGAAGGTTAATGTGAATAGAAGCCTATTAAACACCACTTGTAACTAGTTTCTTACCCGGTTCATCTCCGAAAGGTGATATAATCTTTGTGCAAGGAGGGGGATGATTCTCTCCCATAGATTCTTACCATTGGCATGCACCTAGATGTTTGAAGGTGGTATATGACACTGGCCCCTATTTTAAGGGTGTCCTTTCAACATATATTATTGATTCCTTGGAAACACCAAAAACACAGGCACCCTCTCAGGGGTGACACTGTTGTGTGAGGTGCACACATGCACATAAGTTGTGAGGTAAATATTTTGTCTTCTCTACCATTTTAGGGATAAGTGAGTGTTTTTTTTTTGAGTCCTCAAATGTTCAACATGTTCAAAATTGTCAAGAATCCCTCATTCTTCTAAGTTACTTTGTCCTTGGGTGAACTATTTTTGACTACTGCTTATGTCACAATTGCTTAAACGTCCAAACTCTAAATTATTAATCTAAAAATGGTCCAAAAAAATCTACAAATTGAACACTCTATCAGAGAAAAGTCTAATTCGTGTCTCGCAAACATAATTTTTTCACTCTAAATAGTCTCAACTATCTATTTTTGTAAAAATTCGCTTGATTTTCTGAACAATTTTGCGTGATAATTTGTATCTTCACGCCACTCTGCGAGAATCTTCACATGAGGTGTTGTCAATCTTTGCGTGATAGTTTTCTATTTTTTTGTCATCTGCTTACCAACTTGTCACACCAATTCTACATTTTTTCACACTTGGCTGCAAATTTTTGCAGGTGCTTGTAGGAATCTTCACACAAGAAAGTACTTCTTCACGCGAACTATCTCATTTTTCCATAACAATGAGCTGTTTGCTATCTGTTCTATGTCACTCTTCTCAATCTAGTTTCTTTTTGGGGTCTATCTACCTATTTCCTATTTGGAAACAGTCTATAATTAGATTTCTTGGGTTGAGAACTATGTGATTATTTCTTGATCTTTTCTTGTCTCTTATCTATCTAATTGTTCTACTGTGTTGTCATACCTTGCAATGTGGTAGTCATCTCTCAGTAGTTCTAGCCTTATCTCTGAGGACTTGTGCCGGGTATAATTCACCTTTTGGCACTCTTGTGCATTTATCTTGAGACATAGTTCCAATCATTGTCCTAGTTCACTCTCTTTGCGTAATGTTTTTCTATGACTATTGCAACTCAAAGTAGCAATGCATTCCCCTCATGTGTCACTAGAAGAGGTAGAGGTAGACCTCAAAGCCGAGGAAGAGGACGTTCCAAAATTATCACACAGTTAAAGTACAATAGAGGATCTTCACATTCCTCTTCATCAACTACATTTAGTGAGGGATCATCTCCATCTTCCTCTCCTATCGTCTAACCTTACTTCAAACATTCATTCTGAGTGGACTTCAGTAGGGTCTGAAACCCATTGTTTGAATAACATCAAAACTCTAAAGAGTTATTTCGTGAACCTAAGACTATTGACACAAAAAGGGTTTTCATAGGTACAAAACCTCAATATACTCAACCTCCTCATAGTGAGCCTTTGCGCACTGCATATTTGCATCCCAGTGAGATGGTAGACCAAAATCAAGGGGGTGAAAACACCAAAGATAATGATCAATCTAAAACCTCCAATGGTAAATATTATTATCATGACCCCCCTAGTGATGAGGAGGAGGTAATAACCTAGGAAGATATAGTGGATGCCCACAAAAAGTAAACACTTCCTTAAAATGATGGAGATCCACTTGAAGGAAGAGAAAGAGAAACATCTCCTGGAGCTAGCTAATCAAGGCACCAAGCTACCCTCAAACTATAATGTAGAGACTCTTGTCATGAAAGAGGAAGAAACCAAAAAACTCTAGGTTACAAAAAAAATTTCAAAGCATGCAAGAAAAGCTCCTTAAACTCATAAAGGATAAAGACAAACCTGCCACATAGTTCACACTAGAAAGAATTTTTCTATTCCCATTCGACAAAAGTTTTTGCATGCCTCCTTTTCCTAAAGGAGTTGAACTTCCCAAGTATGACAAATACTTGGATGCCTCTGATCCCAAAGATTGCCTGAGAGAGTTTGGTTCTCTCTCTATGGAGTTTATACATGACCAAACTTACCTCATGCATCTCTTCCCACGTAGTTTGGGAGGGTTGACCATGGAGTGGTTCTCTAGGCTACCTACTGGTATCAAGACTTTGATGAGATTTCCAACTTGTTTCTGCAACATTACTCACACAACATCCAACATCCGATAAACATTTGTGATCTTTTCAAATTAAAGAAAAACCATGGGGAACCTTTCTTGACATTTCTCTAGAGATAGAGACAACTTTATACAAAATATTCTCATAAAATACCTGAGTCTGAAAAGCTTGACATCTTTTTAGACAATCTTCTTCCCAATTTTGGGTATCAAGTACAGCTGCAAGGTCCTATGACCTTTGATGACATGATCAAACAAGCTATTAGTGGAACCATCCTAATTTGGTTTGCTATGACCTTAGACCCTTTTTTCCTTAAGTGTGATCATACCCCTAATTATGTCAAGAAAATTCTTCAATTTATTGGCATAATTCATTAAATGAAATTTAATCTCCTAAGTGGTTTTAATCACTAAATCAAATTAATTTCCTTAGCCGATTAAATCAAATAAATCAAAACAATTGAATTAAATAAAAAATAATTCAATTCAATTAAAACAAATCAAAACATGGCTAAAGTAATTAGTAAAAGGAATTAAATAAATCCCTAGCTTACATTTAAATTTACAAAAGGGAAAGTCAATTCCCTAACCAATGTGAGTGAAATCACTTGGAGCACCTCGCATGGATCACAAAAGATTCAATCTCCACCTCTCTTCCACTTTCAATCCTAACCTCTCATTCACCTAATTCTTCTATAAATAGAATTAATTTTAAGCTCAATGGGCCCCTAATTCTTAATTGTTGAAAGCATCCTTATGCTGCCCCTAATTTGAGTTTTCAATTTGCAAACTTATGCTGCTAGTATTTATAGATATTTTCATGCATTTTAGATTAAAATCTTCATTGCATTGTTATAATCTTCAAATTTAAGAGTTAAAATGAACCATTTATTGAGCATATAGGCTATTTTATTTGAATATTTCATTCTAAGTTGTATATGTCACTAATTAATGCATAATATCAGGGCAATTATAGGATTATTCACACTCCTCTTAGATAGGAAGAAATAAGTTGATTTTAGTGTTTAATTTGATGGCTTATTATATGTTTTACACTAATGTAATGAATTATTGAAGTGTTGTGTTATAGCTTGCAGGAACCATAAAATACACACACATTTATGGTGCCCATCGTGGGGTAGAATCTTGGCTTTTACCTCATCTTATTCTTCATTTTGAGCTAATTTTTTCTCTTTGTTTGTAGGTACAGGATCACATTTAGTTATCAAGGCTCATTTTTGGGGTAAATTGGATCATTTTCAAGAAATGGAATTGCACCCAGGATATCGGGGCTCGTATCTAGTAATCTTGTTTTGTTTTTGGTTAAGAATCACATCTAGAGAATTCTGGATCACATTAGGGAAAGGAAGTCGCAATTAGGGAAAATAGGATCGCATCTGGTTTTTAAGTTTGAAAATTGAAAAATCTAACCATTAATCCTTGGATATTTTCTATCTTTGTCTTTTAAATAACCTAATACTTGTTTGCAGATTGTTGTCTATACCCTTTTTTCTCAAAAAGGGTGGAAAAAGAATTGTTAACTTATGTTTTGCAAGTTTTTCATAGATTAATTTTTCCTTAATTGTTCAAAGTTTCAAATTAAGATACAAATTCTCATCATATAATAAACCAATCAGAGAAGTATGCTCTTTTCCTTCAGGGAAAATTAGAAACTCAAAAGTTGATTTAGGAATTGAGAAGGATTTGGAGTAAATGAACAAGGAAAACTTCATTGTTCAATTCATTTTTGGACAAGTAATTGAACAAGGAAAATCACTAAATTTTGTGGGACTAATTGAACAAGATACATTGTTTAAATTCCCTTTAGCAAGTAATTGAATAACACAACTCATTAAATTTTGTGGGGAAAATAACTTTATCGTCTAAATTTGTGAATATTGTAATTGAACAAGAAAAGCACTTAAATATTATGGAAAAAGAATAAACAAAATTTTCTTTCAAGTACTTGTGTTTTCATACTTAGGAATATTTTAAATCAAACTTAAGATTACTTTTCAATCTCACTAGAGGATTTTCTCTTCCTTCCAAGCGGCGGAATCAAAAAATCAACATGGGGGAATGATTTGTGAGTGAAGTCATTTGAGGGAAAGAACAATGATAGAAGTGCTTGTGGGAGAAAATGACATGGAATAGGAAAGAATGCTCTTCTTCTTTCAAAGAATCAGAAATCTTTAAATCTTAAGCTTGCCAAACCTTTGTATGCTTTTAAACAATAGAAGGCCTTCTAGTTGAGGAAAAAATCTCTCGAGAATGACCCAAGTGAGGAAAGGTTTACACCAACCCTTCCAACTCACTATAAATAATTTATTCCTTGTAGGATAAAACCTTGGAAGACAAAATCAATTTTGTTCTTGGAATTTTGACATCATTCCTTGAACATGCTTGCGTGTGTGTAGAGTGGAGCTGCTTGAATATCTCTTGCGAGAATACACACATTTGAGTATTCATAGGGATATATGTCTCAATTTTTCCTTATGCAATTCTATGGGAGATGGTTTCAAACAGATTGCCCCATCATAAACAACAAATTGTAGTCAAAACTACCTGATTCATCCCCGAAAAGGTGATAATCTTTGTGGAAGGCAAAAAGTAATTACCCCAAGATACTTGTCATTTCATGCCCTCACTTGCATCTAGAGTTGGCTAATATGGTATCATAATGAGATCCATTTCATGCTTGGTGATATTCATATTCTAATTAGCATTTGAGTGTGTACTTAAGTCTATGAGCAAATATTTTCATCCTATGCTTAGACACTAGGGATTAAGGATGTGTTTGTCCACCCCTAATAATGAAAAATTTCTTGATGTGCTTAAAAGATCGCTAAAAATATAAATTGTTCAAATAAGAAACAAAATTCAATCCTTAAGACTACATGTTGTGTTTTTCACTCACTGAGAAATCTCATAAAAAAACTTACTATCACACAAATTTGCACGTATTTCAACATAAATCAGACAAAACTTGACAGAACATCAGAGGCTCACCTTTAGTCTATCTTGGCTCGCATATGATTCTGCAAAGTTGCATTTAGGATCCTGGCTCGCAATTGGTAATTTTTGCATCACATCTAGGGAGAAATATTGCATCTGTGGAGAAAACTCACATCTGAGATATCAAAGCTCGCATCTGGTTAAACAAAACCTCACATTCAGTGTGTCACACCTATTATAGTGGCAACTTGAAAAGTTATCTCTCAGAGAAATTTAGTATATTTGGGTACCCTTTTGGGTCTTTATTCTGGTCATGTTGTTGTTACTGGTCCACCTTTTGTTGTTTCACAACTTTCTTATAAGTCTACCTTGCAAGTCCTTTTGGATCTTCACAATTGGTCCCAAATCGTGTGGTCTTTACACTCAACTAAACATCTTGAATCCTAGCTCACTATTAAGGCATTCTAACCCTCTAATGCTGGTGTCACTTACTTCAAACAATTGACTCTCATTGGTTCCCAGCTCACTATCAGGGCATTCTAACCCTCAAATGCTAGAATCAATCACTTTGAAACGTCAAACCCAAACTCACACATTTGGGGACAATTCAGAAATCCTTTTGGCACCATTCTGAGACTTTGATCAAGACAATCTTATGATGCCTAAAAAAAAAGGGATAAACCCTATGGTTTTAACACCAAGGAATAAGATATTCTCATTAAAACCATTTCTATAAAAATGCAAGCTTTGAAATCTGAAATTCAAGACTTAAAAAAAGAGAAAGATACCTCATCAAATGGGTCTCCACTAAGATCAATCTTTCCTCTTCTCTATGATCATGATGCATGCATGTCTTCACATTCTTCAACTAAGGATAGACCTACTCATGGTAATCCTATCTTTGATCAAGAGATTATTTCATAGGACCAAGTCAATCCTATCTTTCATCAACATCCTCATAATCTTGAATCCAACATCTCTTTGGAGAGTTCAAGTGGATCTACATGTCCAAGGGATAGAGCATTCAGTCCTTTGAGACGATCTTATACAACAATGATGACAAAGCTTCTTCAAAACAATCTCATCACATTGCCTCAAACCACCTCATGTGGAATGTCATTTGTGAGTACATACTGTGCCTACTGTAATACCCACCTCTTAGTTTGCTTTTCCGTTTTTGGATGCCAAACTCTTTTAGGCATTTTGATGTATGTGTGAATTTATTCAGATGATTTAGATGATATCTATGTATTACATTTCAGTATGTTATTGATCCATTATTATCATGTTGTATCTTCTGAGTGTATTTGATTTATTGTTATTTTATGATGCTTATGTATATGTTAGGATTTCATTTCGGTTATGGTTTTCTGACAATAGTGACCTTAGATTTATATGCACATTGATAATTGTATGTCTTGCGTTACTGTTTGATATGCTTGGTGTGGTATGGGACAAAGTTTTAGTTACTTGCTTTGGCAAGGTCCACACGATAACCTATCCTCAACCATTGTTTTCCATATGATATATGCTTGTATGTTCATCTTTGTGATGATAGGTTTGTAGGTTCCGAGCTACGTCTTCCTTGAATTTGTAGGAGTGAGCGTGCCCAATCACAATATCTCAATGGTAAGAGAGGGGAGATAGTTTCAGGTCCAAATCCTATCCTAAACCTAATTGTCCTAGTTAGTGGACAAGTATCTGTTTGACTACCCTTACAAAATTCGTATAGTTGACAGGAATTTGTGTACCCCTTTCCTAGTGCATGTTTGATTTTTGCTTGTGTTCGATTTCAGGTGCTTGATGTGATTATGTGGGTGTTATATCATGTTATTTATTTAATTGAATATTATTGCAATTAATTATTAAATATAGGGTATTTAATTAATTAAAAATTAAGTTAAATACCTATGTTTAATTGTAAGTTTAATTAAAGTGCAACTATTGAATATTAATATTAAATTGAATAGTTAATTGAGAATTAGAGTGAATATGCTTTTATGCCTTATTAAATAATTAAATATTGAGTTGCATGGATAATTGTGATTTAAATATTTAAGTTATTAATTTAATATTTTATTAATTACATGTGCAAGATTTGGTTGAAAAAGTATTTTCAAACTCAAAAGATCTCAACTTGATTTTAGGAGTCAAAGTTGAGTTGTGCAAGTAATTATATATTTTTAATTAATTAATTGTTATTTTCTTTCAATTTTGGGTAGAGTACTTTTAGGAGTTAACTGAAAGTGTTGTCATGAGGGTTTTCTTAATTAGGGGAAGTTGATCCTCTTTAGGGGGGTTCTTCTCTCATTTGAACATAACAGGTTTTTCGGGAGTATTTTTGGAAGCTTTGGTGTGTGCTTGGTTTTGGAGCATAATTTGAGAATTCTCCTTGCTTGGATTTTAAATTGTGTATTCCTCAATAGTTATTGAGGTAGGGTCTTGTTCATGTCAATTCTGATTTTTAGATCCCTGTCTTATATGCATCTGAAAAGCTAAGAATCCTTTGTTTGGTCATTCCTTGCTTTTTTATTTTGTATTTTTGATGATTTTAATTGGAAAAAATATGTTTTAGATCACTTTGATGTTTTATTCAAGCTTGCATGTCAGATCTGTGCTTATGGGCATAAAGGGTTTCTAGTTGAATATATTGTTGAAATGGGTATTTCTGGAAACCTAGATCCTTAATTTTTGTAGAAAAATATATATTAATCTTGTACGGAGGTGCTGTCAAAATTTTGTTGAAAAATTCCCTATAGATCTCTTAGAAAATGATAAATCAATGTGCTTTATAGTTAAAACTATAGTAGGAAAAAAAAAATTCCTCCCTTGAAAATATCCTTTGGCAAAATCAATTTGAGAAAAATAATTAGCTCTCTGTTATAAAAATAAAACAAATATACAGAGTGAAAACAAAGTACACCGGTCAATTAAATAAAGAAAAGACAAAAAGAAAGTAAGTTATTTCATTATTCTGTTTTCAAAATTTTTGAAAAAAAAAATACAAAAATTGCATTGTTAAAGTTTTGTTTTAAATTAAAAAAAAATTCTAACTATTTGGGAGTGGGTGGCGGGGGCCACTGCACCCTCCCCTATGTGTGGCGGGCTGGCCGGCACGACAGCCGAGGCTGTTGGCACGACAGTCAGAGCCTGGCTGAGCCCTCCTTAATATAAGGGGACCGACGGTTAATGAGATGGGGGTGGGGGCCGCAGGGACCCCCCAGAGTATATTAAATTTTTAGTTAATATTTTCTTTTGTACGCTTTATTAATTTTTTAAAAAAGTTTGTTTTAAATTTGTTTATTTAAGTTTGTTAGTTAATTTTAAATATGTGTATAATTCATTTAGTTTATATTGTATTTTTATTTATTTTAAATTATAATTATTAAAGATTATATTAATTAGGAAATCTCGTGGAATATTAAGCTTATAGTTTTAGTTTTAAAGATAGGGTAGGATAGATCTAGCCTTAGTAGGATATTGTTAGAGCATTAATGTTATGTTTGCATGGTCATTACATGTGGCTAGTGTATTTATCAGTGTAAACATAATGTTATGGTGAAACTAGATTCACATAATTTTTAATTCTAGCTTAGTGTTAAAACCATCCTGCTAGGAGAGAGTTGCTATCAATTCATATATATTAACTCTAGGAAACATTGCATTGCGGTCATGCTGACCGTACTTTAGATAAACTATGGGCAGAGGGACGTTGACATACGTCATGATTTCCCCTCAACCCTAGCAATGACATCGACCCCATAACAATATTGTAGACATCCAAAAAAAAATTAATTGTGTTTTATCATGCTAATTTTGGGCATGACATTTTGGTATCAGAGCATGTTTCAACATTGGAACATTATTCCATTACGTTTAAACCTTAAATAACCTTTAAACTTTGCTTTTACTTGTAGGATGCCTCCCATTACTTGATAGACTCACCAACATGGGAGAGGTCAGGGTCATACCTGTGTGGAACTATCTCGTGACAAGTGAGAAGTAGAGTGTGCTAGGGCAGACACCGATGTAGAGAAGGAACCTCCACCTATTCCACCCCCGAATCTGAATCAGGAGGTACTTAATGCTCTCTAGAATCTAGCAGGGATTATTATGGATAGGTTGCTTCCTAGAGACCAGGTAATAGGGGTAGGGGGAGCTACCTATGAGTGTAGTAGGAGCCCTCCTCCTCAATGAGACAAGGAGTAGGCACAACAGGATGGGGAGTCCATTCACATGGCGGATCCACTCCCAAGGTTTGCATATCAGGTAGGTAGAGGAGCACCCCGGGATGTGGGCAACCATGTTAAGGATTTGCTCTGCCTCAGGCCACCACCCTTTTTAGGAGCCACAAAAGGGATTGAGGTTGAGGCTTGGTTATTGAGCTTAAAGAGATGCTTTGGTCTGCGTGCATGTGAGAGCAATGTGTGAGCTCATTTGGCCATCTTCTTTTTGATAGGAGGCGCATCAGTTTGGTGGCACCTGGAAGTGTATAAGAGTAACCTAGTTATTGACACACTCACTTGGGAATCCTTTTCAGAAAGGTTTAGAGACTGTTACCTCTTAGAGCATTACCAACACTATCATATAGATGAGTTCCATGATCTAAAGCAGAGGGGTCTATCTGTTGCTTAGTTTGAGAGAATATTTCTTGAGATCCTACCTCATGTAGAGTACATGAAGGATGAGAAGCTCTGTGTCAAATTCTTTGTTAAGGGGTTGAATGATTCTATTTCTAGACCAGTGCACATGGCAGCACCAGTAGATCTATGAGAGGTCATAGAGAAGGCCTTGATTTCTGAGGAGGTGCAAGGGAGAGGACATGATACCCAGGATCAGTCACAGAACTAAAATTTCACACCTTAGGGTATAGGATATCAGAGAACCCCTTGGAAGGGGAATTAGAGGCACTCATTAGGGACCTTCAGGCCCCCACAGCCTTAGCCTCAGCCTCAACAGACTCAGCAGAGTTAGAGGACTAGACCGACATAGGGGAAGCAGGGCTTTAAGCCCAAGCAATGGCAGGCATAGGGGCCTAGGAAAGATAAAACATCATAGACACCATTCACACCTCTAGAAAGGACTCAGAAGACCTCTCAAGGTGGTTTTAGTGGTTTTAGTAGGATAGGAGGATCATAGCACACCAGATCACAGGGCATATAAATATAGTCCCGAGGGCCTTATTTCACATGTGGAGCCATGGGGCACTTTACTAGAGATTGTCCCCAGGGTGGTAGTTCATGTCCAATAGCATATGAGGCCACAATTAGGGACTTGGGTAAATCCCATAGAGTCTTTGCAGCGGTTGATAAATGATAGGCCGAACATCAGGCCACAGTGATTGAGGTAGCAGGTATGATTCGAGGTAGTACCATCACTATCCTTTTTGATTCATGGGCTATTGATTATTTTATTTCCCCATTTATAGTGGAGTGATGTGGGCTAGTGGAAGCTAGATAGAGGTAAAATGGGAAGTGGAGTTAGCATCTAGTGCTAGGGTATCAGTTGATTCTGTAGTCAGAGATTATTAGTTGCAGATAGGAGACATGACCTCCATGATTGATTTACGTATCACCCCTCTTAGTTCTTATGATGTAGTCCTTGGCATGGATTGGCTTTGCACCCACAATGCCAAGATGGACTGTAAGCAAAAGAGGGTCAAATGTGTAGATGGCTTAGGTTCACCCATGGTTATTTTAGGGGTCCAGAGACCCATATCTCTTCAGACGATATCCACCATGCAACTTAAGCACTACATGCACAAGGGATGTCAGTTATTTTCTATTACTATTAGTGACAAAGAGGAGGAGGAGGAGGAGAAGGGAACCTCCCTTGATGACTTCCCTATTGTAGGAATTTTTGGATGTCTTTCCCTCAGAGCTACCTGGTATGCCTCCACCTAGGGTTGTTGAATTCCATACTGACCTCATACCAAGAGCTATGCCCATATCTAGAGCCCCATATAGGATAACTACTCTTGAGCTCGATGAGCTTAAGGTCCATGTTGGTTGTAGTCTAGCCAGTAAAATTTTTGAAGTTCCTTGTCAGTAAGAGCTATTAAATGTTGAAATCTGCCTGTTCTGGTCAAAATATTTCCATGCAAATGATAAATTCTAGGCCTTAGAACCAGTGAAATGACAATATCCTATGTTTTAGGTCATCCCTTGTTCAAAATAGGTAAAATCCTAAGCCATTAAGTCTTTCTAAGGTTCAAAAATGAAAAAGGCCCTAATTTCCAAGTCAGGGTTATGTTTTAAAGCTACCTTTTCAAACTTAAGTTATGAAAAAAATCATGTGCCTTTTAGACAGGTCCCCAAGTCTCTAAATATTATAAGAATATTCCATTAAGTTTTGAGACTCAGTAGAATTCATTTGTCGCATTATCTCCAAGTGAAAAAGAATATGCCAAAATGGTTTAGAGATTAAGCGACAACCGTTCATCTGGTGAAGGATCCAACGGTGGTCGGAAAGTCTCGTAATGAACCCTGTAGTTAGTAAAAATTTTGGTGACTTTAATTTCTTTTGGACATGGTGTCTCCTAATCAAATCAAATTTAAGTGAGTTTAAAAGATTACATAGTCGCCAAGTCTCAGGATAGAAAGTGAGTTAAGATAAAGGATTAAGAGATTTGAAGATAACCATAGGATGAAAAGAGGATCTACAGTTGTCGCGTTGTCGCTAATCAGTTTAGACAAGTCAACATTCATTCAGCGATTAGGAGACAAGCAGTAATAAGGAGATATGTGTTCGAAAACCTAAGTGACTAAAGTATGCAGTCGTGCAGTCTCAGAATGTGAAATATGTTATTTGGCGAATAAGAGACTAGAGGGAATATTTCACTCTTGTCACCAGGTATTCACATGAATTAGGGTTTTTATTAAAGATTTAGAGACTTAGCGGAGCCATTAGATGCTGACAGATGAGAGATTAGTGGTTGTCAGGAAGTATCTAGATAAAAGGATTAAAGGTAATTTCATTGAGTGACTTAGAGATAGAAGGAAATAAATGTTACATTACACTATAGTCACCGAGTCTATAGACTGAATTAAATTGATAAATTAAAGATACCATATGCTTAGTCGCTAAGTATCCAATATAAAATGATTAAGTTATAAACATCTAGTGATTAAGTGACACAGGCTTAATTCGTGAAGTCTCATAAAGAATTTATATGATTCAGAGACTTAGCGATAAGCATCCTATTAAAAAGAAATCTACGGTGGATGGGATGACACATGATAAACTCAGAGTTAGGAATTTCTTTCAGCGACTTGGATTTCTTCAGTCATGTGATCGCTAGAAGCTGACTAAGGTTAAACTAAAGAAAAGGAACACATGTTTTCACCAGGTCTCAAAAATAAATCATAGTTAAAAAAAATGTTAAGTGACATGGAGATAAAGCATGGTCACTAGGTCACCAAGTAAGGAAAATGAAGAATACAGTGAAGAAAAGTTAAAGCTAATGTTGGCATGTTATAGTTGAAAAGTCACCATCTAATAGGAATGTAGAACAGTTATGAAAAGGTGAAAAAGTTGCTGAAAAGAGCCAATCACGTCATTTTGTAACCTTTGATCAAATTTAATAAGAATTTTCATGAATTTTTCATTCATTCGAATCAGATTGCCTGTCATGATT
Organism: Thuja plicata; assembly: GCA_018584345.1. Classification (NCBI taxonomy): domain Eukaryota; kingdom Viridiplantae; phylum Streptophyta; class Pinopsida; order Cupressales; family Cupressaceae; genus Thuja; species Thuja plicata. The sequence goes on along the minus strand of MU223957.1, from coordinate 381,328 downwards.
AGAGGCTATGGGTATAAATTGATATTAATGGCACAGTGTGTAAAATTGAAGGTAGAAATGATGGATTTTTCAATAATGAGCTATGTACCTTGAGCATTTTTTTTCCATAAATAGCTTATGTTGTTCTCATTTTATCTTACCTTGCATTCATAATTTCAGAGAAAATAATTTACCAAGTTTTTCATGTCTGAGAAAAAGAGAGAATAGTTGTCTTTTTGAAAAGTGACTTGAGTAAGGTTATCTACAAAATTCAAGGTAATTGGTGTGACTTTCCGTGCTCTTGAATTATTTTTAGTGCATTTCAGTTCATGATAAGGGTTTTCTGTGATAGATTTGTTTCAATATGGGTATCAAAAGGTGAGAACATAACAGAATAGAAAAAGATGAGTCAAGCATGGAGTGTGGCTTCCTCAAGTGGAAGGAATGATGATATAGATGATGATGCCAAGGGAAAAAGGAATTATTTAGATGAGTTCCTAAAGTTATTTCTAGGTTCTACACAAAATAAGAAGTTAAATGCTGATATCTTGATTGATGATTTGGTCAACATCAGAGATGAAAGACACAAGAAACATTAGGTTATTCTTTGTTTAACTACCTTTATAAAAATTGTGATGAAGTTGTGCCTATTTCAAACCCTTGTACATGTGGACTTTCTAGATTGTTATTTCCTGATGTGTTTGTAGATGCTAATTTCATTTTAACCCTAGCAAACAACTATGATGAACTTAGAAAAACAATTAAGAGAAATGATGGGACTGTGTTACTCGCTTTAAGTAGAAATTCATTTATGCAAGAATTTAACCTCTATTACGAAATGTCAACTAAGATTAAAATCAAGAAACAAGAAGAGGGGTATGAAAGGGAATCTAGAGTCATTAGGAATATGATAAAGAGACACATGCCTAAGAAAACAAGGAATTATATTGCCCCGTTACTAGGTTTGGAACCTTATTTTTACAAATATTTGAATCACTACATTAAATGCATTTCCTATGCATTGTGTAGAGTGCTAGGGAGGGATGGAGGTGTAGAAAGGATAATTGCAGGTATTTTGATGATGATCTTAGACATACAGGATGTGTATACAAGCACTAGTTATGCCTACATCTAATATATCATTGATAGGACGCATGAGGGTTTTGTTGCTATTAGGAAAAAGGAGAAAGTGCCCAAGTTTCTACATTATTCTATTTTGATGCATTTATTGCTTTATTTCAATTACCCTATAATGCATTAACATAATTTGAACCCTCAAAGATTCCACTACAATCAGCCCAACCTCATTCAATTCTATATCAGAGTGTGGAATTACACTACTAAGGATTGTGACTTCTGTGGTTTCGAGAATTGGATTGTGTACCCAATAATGCAAAGCCTAGGAGTAAATAAGACTAGGTTACCTGCAAAAGTACTACAACTTTTGAGGCCATGTGAGTATGTTGATAAGTAGTTGGGTGATCATAATTGGGGTGATTTCTACATGGGAAATAATTTTACTATGATAAGAGTATATGGATGTTCACATCCTCCTCATATTATTCCATATCATGTTACAACTAGGATAGCTACAATAGAATTCATCTGGCAGTTAATGTTGACAGATAAAGAGCACTTGTCACCACATAGAAAGGGGACATTTACCCCTAGACAGTTCAAAGTGTATCAATTTACAATTGGCAAGAAAGCCATAGATCCAGTAAATAATTGGATCAGTCACTACAAGATGAGTGTGGCCTTGTGCACGTACAATGATATTGAAGGATTCATTGTGGGAACCAAGAAGCTTTTAACTCCTACCATACCATATAACTATGTACATGAAGAGGGTATGGAGGAGCATGCTATCAGAAACATTTTGGAAGAAGAAGAAGAAATAATGAGAAGAGAAGACATGATCCAAAAAAATTTGGACCTGGAAAGGCAGGTGAAGAGAAAGGGGATGAGTTTTGGAGGTTTCTACCCTAATTTGCCTTATCTCAAAAGGCTAGATGAAATGATTGAGAACCACACACTTTTGTGCAATCAGTTGCAAGAAGCATTAGTGGTACCAGAAAAGGGCCACTGAGAAAATTTAAAGTCTGAGTATGATGATGATAGTGATCAGGGATGTCCTTCTCCCAGAGCTTACCCAAATTACCAAGTAGTACCATTAAAACTTGCAGCAGAAGGGAAAGAATATGTTGTTGACCTAACAGAGGTCCCAAAGCATGAGATTACTAATGAGCCTACATTTAAAAAGAAAAAGGTTGATACTGGTGAATCTTCACATTCCTTAACTTATATGAGAAAAGAAAAGAAGAAAGACAAGGTGAGTACCCTTATTCTTGGCAATAGGCCTTTTGATAACCAGTTAAGGAAAAAAGTAAGAAAGGGAAAGAAATTACAGCAAGAGGTTGAAGAGGATATTGAGTTGCCTCTTTAACTAGTATTAATGAAAGGGTGATTCACCAACAAAGGTTTCTTGATGATGACAATTTCATCAAAGCTCAGGATTTTAAAGATTTTGATAGGTGGAATAAACAGAAGAAAGTAAGTGAACAGCTGAGACTGGAAGGAGGAGAACTAGTCACTAATGATGCCCTCCTAGCCATACAAAACTATGATCCTAAATCTGATGAAATAACTCCTGAAGAGGCCAAGAAATTAGTTAAAGAAAGTGGTATATTGCTTGACGAGGGTTGGGATCTAGCCTCGACCTTTATAATAGATTAGATCATAAGGCAGCCACATTTGAAACTGACATTTGAAGAGCAAGTAAGTGAAATGATCAAGGGATTTGGATATAATCCAAAGTCCCAAGCAGTGGTATTGTGGAGCTTAGCTCCTAGAGATCAGAAACCAGCTCTATCAAACATGCAAGAGAGCATGGTAGGTAATCAGATGGTATGGTCAGTACATAATACAAATGAATTGGAAATTTCTTAGATTTTAACCTAATGGGCACAACTAAATGAAGACAAAAGAACACATCTATCCCAAAAATGTGATACTTTGATAAATGAGGCTAGTGCCATAGCCAAAGATAGGGAGATGTGTTACATCAAGATACATGCTCAGGAGAATACAATTAAGGATTTAACTCAATAGTTAATGGAAAAGCTAGAAGTTATCCCTGCCACACCTAAAGAAAGTATAGATCTAGAGGTCCAGACAGAGTCAATAGGGGACAATGCAAAAATAGAGGAGATGATCAGTGAGCACAATAAGATTTATTTATGTGCATTAATGAGTGTATTTCAGCACATGATTGTTATCCTGAAGGATAAAACTTATTTGATTTTAAATGCATATAATAAGCTGCCTACTCTACATGCTGAGGTGATTAATTTTATTGCTATTTTAATTCCTTATTTTTCAACTTGGTCTAGTAGAAGACAACAATTTGAAAGTTTATCTTCTCTACAACCACATAGAAATGATTTGCCAAAGATAGTAATTGAGGTTGGTGAAGAAATATAGAAGATAAATGTAACTTTACCTTTCTTCAAAGGTAAGCTAAATCAGATTGAGGAAAGGTTGAGCCTATTCAGAGCAGATTTCAATAGATTCATTCCTCCAATCAAGGGAGAAGACAATCACATCAAGGCCTTGGAGGCCTGGAGGGGAGAGTTTGACAACAAGTTGCCTAATAAAGAGGCATTTATTATTGATGTAAAATTAGACATGGAAAGATACAATAAAATTCTAGATGAAGCCATTAAGGCTGAAACTAATATTAATAAATTTTTAACAGATGTCAAGAGTATAACGAATGATAGGTGGGATAGATAGAAAGCACAATTGCAGAACATTCAAAGCTTTAATTTTCCTGCCGAGGATGATGTAGCAGCATGGGATTCAACGAACAAACCTAAAAAGAAGAAGGCTATTGCAATAGAGATTGGTGTTATTGATGAAGAGCAGATGGACACATGGCACCTGCTCCATGAGCACATGAAGGTTGGTAATCACAAAAGACAAGTGTAGGTTAGCCTGTAATGGCTATCAATTAGTCTCATTGCAAACATCAGATGCTATCCTAAACATAAACAAACAAAGGCGCCAAAGTTCACATAAAGACTAAGGAGTAGATCAGATTTCATCCTCTATTTTTGTCCTTGCACCGCTTGGATTAATATTGTCTTTTGTTTTATATGTATTTAGAGTTAGGTTTCTCAAGCTATCCAAAGATTGTTGCATCCTTTTCTTAAGGATTCCAAGATGGTTTGAACCTATATATAGATCATATTGTAAACATTTTAAAGATGATGAAATATAATTTTAAGCCAGACTAGAGAATTTTGTCTGAGTTTTTGAGCTTTTGGTCTCTATATGTATGAAATAGGAATATAAATAAAATATAGCGCAAATTCTATTCTATACTTATTATTGTCTCTTTATTTATTGTGTATGTTCTTTTATGTTTAATTTGTAAGGCATTTTAAGCATACTGGTTACAAGGTAGCTATCTAATTGCTTGCAAGTTTCTTTCAAGGGAAGAACTAAGTTTTGTAAGTAGTTTTAGGGAACATAACAATATCTAAGGATTTGATGCAGTGGTGTAGAAGTGATAGGGTAATTTGTAAGGCACTTTACTTAGGTTGTATATAGGTTGTAAGGCAATCTATAGTATCTTTATTCTGTGGATTTTGCATCTTTTGACTCTATAGCCCAAGGATAGGCACTGGCCTAAAATCTGTCAAGTAGTTTATCATCATCCAAGTGATTCAAAATATACAAATCTCTTATATTTATAGTCATATACATATAAATTCAAGTAATTGTATTAAGATATACAATTCATTTTATTAATCCTTTTGAGAGAGGATTAAAATAGGTTTCCCCTCTTAAGTTCTGAGAACTATAAAAGGAAGAAGGATGAATTTCCTTATAGCACTACTATTTTCTATTATCATTTCAATAGTTTTCATGGTTAAACTCTGTGTTAAGTTGTTTTTAGTTTCATGCAGAGTAATTTATAAGGTAATACAATAAACAAGCAGAAAATTAGTATCAACATTTACTAATACTATGAGACAACAATCATATATAGGTAATACCTTCCTAGGTGTTGTGGAACCTAAAAAGAAGGAGGTGATAATAGTTTCCCCAGATATTATCATAAACCCTCATCAATTAGTTTTTTCTCTTGCTTGAGTCTTTATTTTCAAACATTGGGAGTCATAGAGTTAATCAAGCATTTGTTGAAGGTTCAGCAATAAAAAACCCTAACAAATTGGTGACTCCGCTAGGGAAGTGATATAATCAAATATATTCAAAGTTGTCCTAGAATATCTAGTGCATCAATTCAAATCTTCCAAACTAGTTTCAGTTGAGTTAGCCCATGCGAGTCACGTAACAAATTGGCGACTCTGTTGGGGAAAGAGATTGTAAGATCTTAGTAAAAGCATTCATAATCTCTGAGGGTTTAGAAGATAGTATATTTAGAGTTAATAGTTGCACAGAGTCATTCTAATAGTATTCATTACTCCAAAGTTTGGGTGGTGAATCTAAAATTTAAATCTTTGTGATCAGTAACAAGTTAGGTAAATATATTTTAGAATGAATACTAGGTCTAGAATGAGAAATAATCTAGAATTTGCATTAGATGGTGGAATGCCATCATCCTCAAGAATGGAGATGTCTTGGAGGAAGAAAAGAAACCAAGTGAATATTGATGAAACTCCTCCAAGGGGAAAATAAATTAAAACTCAGAGGGAGGAAGATAGCAACCAGTCTAATCATGATGGAAATACTTCAGAATATGAAGAAGCTATAGAGAAGGGATTAGAAACACTTGTAACCACCTCAACTTCAAGTGAAAGAGAAGGAACAACTAGAATTAGTTCATATTTTGAGGAGGTTCCTTCTGATAAACTTGTTGAGGAAGAAAGACTCATCATGAAACATCTCACCCTTATTCAGCAGATGAAAAGGGAAAGAGAACTGAGAAATAAAAATCATGAACATAAGGATGTTGAAAAAGTTAGAAGAAGATCCTCAAGAAATCAAAATACAAGAAATATAGAAAGGTTTCAAAAGAACCATGAAATACCCACTACTAATAATGCTTCTAGTTCACAAAATGTTAGGGATAAAGGTAAACAAAAGGTTACTGAAAGAAAAGTTGAAAAGCCAAAGGTTTAGAGGCCCTTAAAAGAGAAAGTGTCCAAGTTGAATATTGACCTTGAAAGACTAAGAATAGAAAAGGAAACCATGGAAAAAATGCTAGAAAAAGCTGAGGTAGAAGCTGCAACAATAGAGATGAAAAGGAAAATAGACTTTTTGCAGCCTTCCAAATATTCTTATGCTGGAAATGAGACCACAAAATCTTCTAAAGAAAAGGATAATACCTTCAAAGAGCCTGAGAACTTTCAGAGGAAACCAATTCATCTTGAAAGGTATAAGCAATTTAATTTTATTGGTATTCTTGGATACCCAAATGCATTTCCAAAAGATGTAGGTGATATTGGAGAAAATCTCCCAAAGTTTGTTGGTAATAATGTTATCTCTTGTGAAGTACATTTAAGAAAGTTCATTGACTTTGTTGATGATTTGAATATCACTCATGAAGATGTGTTAATGAATCTTTTTGTTTAGTCTCTAGTGGAGGATGCTAGAGAATGGTTTAGAGGTCTATCTAATGACTTTGTTGCTTCCATGGATGAATTAATTGAGTTGTTTAAGGACCAATATGGTGAAAGAAAAACAAAGGGTTCTTACTGAATGAGTTCAATAACATCAAAGAGGACTATAATGAAGAGGTCATTGAGTTCAATACCAAATTTCAAAGGGCTATGCATAAATTATTTCAAAACATAAGGCTGAATGAAGAGGTATGTTTGGCAACCTATTTAAATGCTTTTGATTCTAAAATGGGGTATGCTCTTAGGGATTAAAATCCTAGAACCCTCACCGATGCCTACAAGATAGTAGTAAATATTGAATTGAATAGAAGGGTATCTGGTAAACTAAATAGGAGAGATGATTCAAGGTTTAGTAGGAGTAACCTAAAGGAACCAGAATACAAAGAGTATAGGGATCCTCAAAATATTAGGCCTTCCTATAATAACACTTATAATCCTTAGAATAGAATGAAAAATCATCCTTATGGAACCCAGTTCAAGGATGGGAAGCCTATTGCTCAACCTAGAAAAGAAAATACTGAGAACAGAACTCCAGACCCTTTGCATAAAAATGTTGTCCATGTGTGTAATGATGACTTCTGGTGTGAGGCTTGTGAAGCCCCACATAACCTTGATTTTTTCATTGTTTCATTAGATTTGAAAGAAAATGAAGAACAAGGGAATGATGAAAGTGAACAATGTGATTATAATATGACAAATGCCTATTCATGTCATGATGTAGACTCAGATAATGAAAATTAAAATCATGATTCATATAGTTCACAAGGAAATGTAGAAGTCAAACATCAACAAGTTTTATCAGATATTGAAGTAGAAGAAACTGATGACCACATAAGATGTTATGCACAAAATAATCAAGACATTCCATTGGTCAGAAAGGATTCAGATGAAGAAAAAGAAAGAATTATTGCAAATTTAGTGAACAAAGCTAGAAACAATTATCACCTAAGAAACAGAGTAGTTGGTGGTACTGGTAGTCAACCATCTATTGTCTTTATAAGAGAAAACAAAATATACACTAGATATATACAAAAGAAAGAGGGACCTGGGGAAAATGTAAACAAACCTAAGGTCAAGGTTATAACTAAAGCCATAGAGCCTATTGTTGTACAAGAAGGAGAAGAAAAGGTACAAGAAATAAATACTTCTACTCTTAAGGTAGAAAACAAAAAATCCAAAAAAGAAGAACCAACTCTGAATATACAAATTGAGCAAATTAATATTATTGTTGAAAAACCAAAATCCTCAGATGTAAAGTATACTTTAGTAGACATGGGCCACTATTTGTCTCAAATGACTGTAAAGGTCCCATTTTTAGAAATGATGAGGATCAAGGAACATAAAGAAAAGGTTCTATCATTACTGAATAGTGTGCCTACAGTGAAAGTTTAAAATCCAAAAAGTATTGATAAGAGACTAAATGAAAAAGGGAAGGAAGCTGAAGTAATGATTTCTAAGATTCCTTAGATTTTTGTGAACACAACTACTTTTCCTAAGGTTATTGACCCATTCTTTCTAACACTGGTAATTAATGGAAGGATGCTTAAAAACTGTATGGTTGATTCAAAAGCATCAAACACTCTCATGCCAGTAGAGATTATGAGGTCTATGGGATTACAAGTGGACACTCCTCATGGTAGATGTCAAGCAATGGATTCTAGAGAAGTCCCTGTTATTGGTACTATTGAATCCATGCCCTATAAATTAGCAGTGTGTCCTGATGTGATTTTAACTATGAATGTTATTATTGTTGATATACCACCACATTATGGGATGCTACAATCTAGAAAGTGGAGTGCTTCAATGGGAGGTAGTATACAAAGTGATTTGTCATATGCTACATTTAATATTAATGGAAATAATGTTAAGGTGTCAAGAGAAGGTAGAAATCCTCACATGATTGAATGGTATGAAGACACTAACATTAATTATTGTGTTGATGTGGACATGGAGAATTTCAGAGTACAAAGGAATGATCATCATCATCAAAGTGAAAATATTGATCCTCTGGTTAAAGAGTTGACTGTACAAGGTTATGGATTGTGGAAAATATATTTTGATGGAGCTCTCTCAAAAGAAGGATAAGGAGCTGGTGTACTACTTGTGTCTCCATCAGGTACAACTTTCAAATATTCTTTTTTGCTAGCCTTTTAGTGTACAAATAACACAGAAGAGTATGAGGCTTTATATTTAGGGCTACGAATTATCATCAAACATGGAATACAATGTTTAAAGGTTTATGGTGATTTTGAATTAGTGGTGGCCCAAATAAGATCCAAATATGTAGTGAAAAATGATAGATTAAAGATGTATAAATATGCTATTTGGGATAAAACTGAAATGTTTGATGCCTTTGATATAAGTTGGATAAAAAGGTGAAAAAATATAATGGCAGATTTCTTATCAAATGTTTCTCTGAAAATTGATGATCAAACCTTACATGGGGTATCAATACTTGAAGTTAAGACAAAAGACCAGTTGTTCCGGATAATATATACGACTGACAAGTTTTTCAGGATGACCAAGACATTTTGAGATTCATTTAGTGTCTATACCATTATGAGAATCAGTACATAGATTGCAATACTTTGCTGGAAAATAATAATGGTAAAGACTTGTAGACACCCGAAAATGGACAGGCTTGCGACTTTCCATTAAAAACACTAATTTTCATCTATTAATTAATGGGTTTTAATCATTAATTAATTATCTATTTTCCTCTAAATTCATTCCCCAAATCATCTAATCAAATTCTCTAAATTAATTAGATAATTAATTTTATTTAATTAATTAACCTTAATTGATTAATTACCATTAACTAATTAATTAAACTGAATTTTCTATAGTTTAAATTCAAATATTTAAACTTACTAATTAAATTCTTCCAATTAAATTAATTTAATTTCATTCAATAAAGCAATTCTAAATTAGAAAGAATTCAATTATCTCACATGTTGAAAACTTTAATTAAATAAATGAATTAAATATTCATTTATCTTCGAAGATATAACTCCAATCAGATCACATGAGTTACTCCACCCACCTCTCCAATCCACATGGGTAACTTCACCCACCTCTTCAATTCAAAAAGGTAACTCACAATTATCTCTTCAGTCAACCAAACTCTGTCTCCTCTTTACAAATTGAAGAGGTGGAGTTTACTGATGGCTTCTCTAGTTTCCTTTGATCTCAACCGTTCATCTCCCTATCTCTGGGATTGATCTCAACCATTCATTTCATCCCCAATTCCTATGTAATAAACCCTTCATAACCATTTGTAGTATCCAGGATTTCAAGCTCTCATGCGCCATTACTATGTTAGTTTGGTTCTATCATTCAATCCATCTTGTGATCACACACTCATTTCAATTATCAAATTCTCGACACTTCTCAAGTCACAGACGCTGCCCACACCAATACTGAGTATCAAGAACATCATTTCGAAAGGAGTAGAGAGAGACAATAGAAGCTTCAAGCGCTTCAGGGTTTGCATTCATTTGTTTTCCTTTCTTGTTCTTGTACATTCTATTGGATACGTTTCAAGTTATTCATTTTAGTAGTTCTTGTGTACTTGATTTATATCATTTGTGAAACCTTTGCTACTAACCCTTGCCTTTGGAAAGCTTGGGAACCATGGATCACGAAGAGGAGGCGTACATTTTGGTGAACTTGACGTGAATAAGGCAATGTGACAAATGAATGGCCCTCTTGGCTACTTATAGGGACATTCCAAAACCCTAATTTCTCAAAATAGTCATAAATTTCTTTTCGGTCCCCAAAAACATTGATGGTCAATAACAAGGGCATAATTAAACATTTTTCAAATTAGTCAGCTACCCAGATTCAAAAATTGCGGTTTCAACAACTTAACACTCATGTCACAATTTTTTGCTCAAATTTGTTGAGGGGGCATAAATACACTCACTATCATTAGGGAAAGCTAGGGCAGGATCAAATCTAAAATTTTTTTGACACACTGCGATAAGTCACATCGCATCAAAGAGGGGCAAATATAGACACCCGAAAATGGATAGGCTTGCGATTTTACATTAAAAACACTAATTTTCATCAATTAATTAATGGTTTTTAATCATTAATTAATCATTTATTTTCCTCTAAATTCATTCCCCAAATCATCTAATCAAATTACTAAAATTAATTAAATAATTAATTTTATTTAATTAATTAACCTTAATTTATTAATTACCATTAATTAATTAAATAAACTCAATTTCCTATAATTTAAATTCAAATATTTAAACTTACTAATTAAATTCTTCCAATTAAATTAATTTAATTTCTTTCAATAAAGCAATTCTAAATCAAGAAGAATTCAATTATCTCACATGTTGAAAACTTTAATTAAATAAATGAATTAAATATTCATTTATCTTCAAAAAGATAACTCCAATCAGATCACATGGGTTACTCCACCCACCTCTCCAGTCCACATGGGTAACTTCACCCACCTCTTTAGTTCAAAAAGGTAACTCACAATTAGCTCTTCAGTCAACCAAACTTTGTCTACTCTTTACAAATTGAAGAGGTAGAGTTTACTGGTGGCTTCTCTAGTTCCCTTTGATCTCAACCATTCATTTCATCCCTAATTCCTATATAATAAACCCTTCATAACCATTTGAAGGATCTAGGATTTCAAGCTCTTGTGCGGCATTACTATGTTAGTTTGGTTCTAGCATTCAAGCCATCTTGCGATCACACACTCATTTCAATTATCAAATTCTTGACACTTCTCAAGTCACAGACGCTGCCCACACTAATACTGAGCATCAAGAACAATATTTCAAAAGGAGTAGAGAGAGACAATAGAAGCTTCAAGAACTTCAAGATTTACATTCATTTTTTTTCCTTTCTTGTGCTTGTACATTTCAAGTTATTCATTTTAGTAGTTCTTGTGTACTTGATTTATATCATTTGTGAAACCTTTGCTACTAACCCTTGCCTTTGGAAAGCTTGGGAACCATAGATCACAAAGAGGAGGTGTACAAGACTATGTTTTGGGAAATGAGGTTGTCCAATTCAATTCCAATCAAATTCCTAAGGGTTTGGTTTAACTTGAAGCATTGTTCAGTAGTCAGAATGATCACTCAGTAAAAATAAGCAATGCTAAGGTTGAGGACTTAGAAGAAATTAATTTAGGATTAGAAACCAATCCTCAAGTTGTTTACATTGGAAGAGGTTTAGATTCCCATATCAGAACAAATTTGATTAAATTATTGAGAAAATATAAGCATGTTTTTGCATGGTCATATGAAGACCTAAAGGCTTATAGGGAAGACCTTTTCCAACGTGAGATTCCACTAAAATTAGAGGTGAAATCATTTAGGCAAAAATAGAGACCTATTAACCCTTTGTTGGCTCCTAAGATGCAGTAAGAATTGATGAAGTTAAAAGATGCTGGGATTATCCAGCCTATTAGACACTCAACATGGGTGTCAAAATTAGTGCCAGACAGAAAAAAGAATGGTGACATCAAGTTACGTGTGGATTTCAAAAATATAAATATTGCCTCACTAAAAGATAATTATTCCTTACCTAATATAGAGGCAATGTTGCATAAAGTAACTGGTTGTGAGCTGCTATCAATGATGGATGGTTTCTCAGGCTACAACCAAGTTTTAGTAAAATAATTAGAATAATACAAGATTGCATTTACCACTTCTTGGGGGACTTATGTTTATATCAGAATGCCATTTGGATTGATAAATGCAGGAGCAACTTTTCAAAGGGCCATGGATGTTGCTTTTAAAGAATTTATTGGTTTATTCATGGTTGTTTATCAAGATGATCTAACTGCATACTCTAAAAGAGCTGGGGATCATTATGAACACCTAGGTAAAATTTTCAGTAAAGCTTTGGAATATGGTGTTTCATTGAATCCTAAGAAATGTCACTTTGCAGTACAAGAGGGAAAGTTGTTGGGACACATAGTGTCTAAAGATGGAGTAAGAATAGACCCAGAAAGAATAGAAGCAATCAAGAAGATCATTGCTCCAAAAAATTTAAAGGGTGTAATCTTTCCTAGGAAAGATAAATTTTGTCAGAAGATTTATAGCAACTTTTCCAAAAATTGTTAAACCTATCATAAAGTTGCTAAAAAAAGATGCAAAATTTAATTGGAATGAAGAAGCTCAAATATCATTTGAGAAAATAAAAAAGGCAGTGCAAGAGGCTCATGTTTTGAAATCATCTAATTGTAGTAATCCATTTTGTTTTTTTTCATTTTCATCTTATCATACAATTGTTGTTGTTTTTCTACAAAAAGATGAAGAAGGATTTGAGTATCCAATAGCTTTTTATAGTAAATCTCTCCAGTCAGCAAAACTAAATTATGAGATGATGGAGAAATAGGCATATGCTCTAGTAAAGGCTATGAAATCTTTTAGACCATATTTGGTCTATGCAAAGGTGCAAGCATATGTCCCTCAGTCAGCAGTCAAGGATATCCTTACTCAGACAAAAATCACTGGTAAGAGGTGTAAGTAGATAAATAGAATACAATAATTTAATCTTGAAATCAACATTACAAAGTTGGTGAGAGGTTAGGGTTTGGCCAGACTCATGATAGAAGATAACTTGGATTTGGTACAAGTAAATGATATAGAGACACAATATCAGATAGTCAGAAGTATAGAATGACAACCATTTTATATTGATATTGTGTATTTTTTGAAGAATACCAAGTGTCCTAAAAAATATGTCAGAAAATAAAAAGAGAAGTCTAAAACTACAAGCTCATAAGTACACCTTGATTCAAGGAGACCTATTTTGGAAGGATAAAAATGGTGTGCTACTATTATGTTTAGATAAAGATCAAGCTCACAAAATATTAAATGAAATGCATGCTGGGATATGTGGTGGACATTTTTTCTGCAAAAACCACTACTCATAAGATTTTAAGGGTAGGGTATTATTGGCCCAGTATTTTTAGAGATACCCATACATTTGTTCTCAAGTGTGAGCCTTGTCTAAGATTCTCAAACAAGTTAAAATTCTCAGGTGCCCTATTTTTAAATCATGTAAGTACTGAGGCACCTTTTTCCATGTGGGGTATTGACTTTATTAGAGAGTTTTTAGAAAAATCTAGTGGAGGACACAATTGGATATTAGTGGCTACTAATTATTTTACTAAGTGGATAGAAGCTATCCCCACTAAAAAAGAAACAAGTAAGATAGTTACTAAGTTTCTGATGGAGAATATTTTAATCAAATTTGGTGTCCCAGCACAACTAGTCATGGATAATGCTATGTGTTTCAGATCTAATGAGATCAAAGACTTTTTCAATGAATATGGGATTATAATGTATTACTCATCCCCATATCATCCACAATAAAATGATCAATCTAAATCCATTAATAAGAGTATACTGAAGATATTAAAGAAGACTTTAGAAAAGAATAAGAGAGCCTGGCATACAAAGTTGAGATTATCCCTGTGGGCTGACAGAATAATAGTTAAGAAGGCTACTAGTAGGTTACTATTTGAGTTATTATATGGTTTTCATGCTAGAATGCCTATAAATAATCTATTACCTATATACAGGTTCATACAAGAAGAAGAGCTAAAAGTCTCAGATCCAATGAAATATAGAATATTATAGCTAGGTGAACTTGATGAGATTAGAAGAGAAGGACATAAAGAAAATATAAGGCTACAACAAAAAATGAAATATCTATTTGATAAAAAAGCAAGTTGTAGAAAGTTCCAACCTAGTGACCTAGTGCTTCAATGGAATGTAAGATCAGAAGACAAAGGTAAGCATAAAAAAATTGAATCGTTATGGCTTGGTCCTTTTATTGTTTCACAAAGTTTTGGGAAAGATTCTTATATTCTAAAAAACATGGATGATGAAGATTATGAGTTGCCAGTGCATGGGAAATTACTAAAGCATTTCTTTAGCTAAAAGATAAAATTTTATGCACATTAAGTTTGTATCATATTGTATATAGGTAGGTTTTCCCTTCTGTTGTGTGTTTCCCTTTAAGAAGTAGTTTAGTCTTTGCAAAATAAGTGGTCTGCAGCCAGAGATTTTGTGATCCTTTGCCATAAACTTGTGTTTAGTCATCCATACATAGAAACACTGTTGGTTGTATTTTTGGTTGTAGTCTAGCCAGTAAAATTTTTGAAGTTCCCTGTCAGTAAGAGCTATTAAATGTTGAAATCTGCCTATTATGGTCAAAATATTCCCATGCAAATGATAAATTCTAGGCCTTAAAACAAGTGAATTGAAAAAATCTTGTGTTTTAGGTCATCCCTTGTTTGAAATAGGAAAAAACATAAGCCCTTAAGTCTTTTTAAGGTTCAAAAATGAAAAAATCCCTAATTTCCAAGTTAGGGTTATGTTTTAAAGCTACCTTTTTGAACTTAAGTTATGAAATAAATCATGTACCTTTTAGACAGGTTGCCAAGTCTCTGAATGTTATAAAAATATTCCAATATGTTTTGAGACTCAGTGGAATGCCTTTGTCGCATTATCTCCAAGTGAAAAATAATATTCCAAAATGGTTAAGAGATTAAGCGAAAACTATTCATCTGGTGAAGGATCTAATGGTGGTCAGAAAGTCTCGTAATGAACCCTGCAGTTAGTAAAATATTTGGTGACTTTGATTTCCTTTGGTCACAGTGTCTCTGGATCAAATCAAAGTTAAGTGGTGAGTTTAAAATATTACATAGTCACCAAGTCTCGGGATAGAAAGTGAGTTAAGATAAAAGATTAACAGATTTAGAGACAATCCTAGGATGAAAATAGGATCTATGGTTGTCACGTTGTCGCTATTTAGTTTTGACAAGTCAACATTCATTCATCAATTAGGAGACAAGAAGTAATAAGGAGACATGTGTTCCAAAACCTAAGTGACTAAAGTATGTAGTCGCCTAGTCTCAGAATGTGAAATGTGTTATTTGGAAAATAATAGACTAAAGGGAATATTTCACTCTTTTCGCCAAGTCTCCAAGTGAATTAGGGTTTTTATTGAAGATTCAGAGACTTAGGGAAGCTGTTGGATGATGAAAGATGGGAGATTAGTGGTTGTCGGGAAGTCTCCAGATAAAAGGATTAAAGGTGATTTCATTGAGCGACTTAGAGATAGAAGGAAATAAATGTTACATTACACTATAGTCACCAAGTCTCTAGACTGAATTAAATTGATAAATTAAAGGTACCATATGCTTAGTCACTATGTCTCTAGTACAAAATGATCAAATTATAAACATCTAGCGATTAAGCAAGATAGGCTTAAGTCATGAAGTATCATAAAGCATTAATATGATTCAGAGACTTAGTGATAAGCATCCAATTAAAAAGAAATCTATGGTGGACAGGATGTCGCATGATAAACTTAAAGTTTGGGATTTCTTTCAGCACCATGGATTTATTCAGTCGCGTGATTGCTAGAAGCTGACTAAGGTTAAGATAAAGAAAAGGAACACATGTTTTCACCAGGTCTCCAAAAGAAATCATAGTTAAAAGAAATGTTAAGTGACATGGAGATAAAGCATGGTCATTAGGTCGCTAGGTAAGGAAAATGAAGAATACAATGAAGAAAAGTTAAAGTTGATGCTGACATGTTACAGTTGAAAAGTCACCAGCCAATAGGAATGCAGGACAATTATGACAAGGTGAAAAGTTATTAAAAAGATCCAATCATGTCATTTTGTAACCTTTGATCAAATTTAATAATAATTTTCATGAATTTTTCATTCATTTGAATCAGATTTCCTGTCATGATCAGAGGCTACGGGTAGAAATTGATATTAATGGCACAGTGTGTAAAATCGAAGGCAAAAATGATGGATTTTCAATAATGAGCTATGTACGTTGAGCATTTTTTTTCCATAAATAGTTGATGTCATGCTCCTTTTCACTTACCTTGTATTTTGAATTTTAGAGCGGAGAATTTGCCAAGTTTTCTGTGTCTGAGAAAAAGAGAGAATAGTTGTCTTTTTGAAAAGTGAATTGAGTAAGGTTTTCTATAGAATTCAAGGTAATTGGTGTGAATTTTAGTGCATTTTAGTTCAGGGTAAGGGTTTTCCATGATAGATTTGTTTCAATATGGGTATCAAAAGGTGGGAACATAACATAATAGAACAAGATGAGTCAAGCACAAAGTGTGGCTTCCTCAAGTGGAAGGAATGATGATCCCAAAGGAAAAAGGAATTATTCAGATGAGTTCCTGAAGTTATTTCTAGGTTCTACACAAAATAAGAAGTCAAATTCTAATATCTTGATTGATGATTTGGTCAATATTAGAGATGCAAAGACACCAGGAACATCTGCTTATTGTCTGTTTAACTACTTTTATAAAAACTATGATGCAACTGTGCCTTTCTCAAACCCTTGGACATGTGGACTAGCTAGATTTCTAGTTCTTGATGTGTTTGTAGATAGTGATTTCATTTTATCCCTAGCAAACAACTATGATTAACTTAGCAAAAAAATTAAGAGAAATGATGGGACTGTGTTACTCGCTTTAAGTAGAAATTTCATTCATGCAAGCATTTAACCTCTATTACCAAATGTCAACTGAGATTAACCTCAAGAAACAAGAAGAGAGGTATGAAAGGAAATCTAGAGTCATTAGGAATATGATAAAGAGACACATGCCTAAGGAAATAAGGAATTATATTGCCCCGTTACCACGTTTGCCACCTTATTTTTACAAAGATTTGAATCACTACATGAAATACATTTACTATGCATTGTGTAGAGTGATAGGGAGGGATGGAGGTGCAGAAAGGATAAATACAGGTATTTTGATGATGGTCTTAGACATACAGGAGGTGTATACAAGCACTAGTTATGACTACATCCAATATATCATTGATAGGATGCATGCAGGTTTTGTTACTATTAGGAAAAAGGAGAAAGTGCCCAAGTTTCTACATTATTCTATTTTGATGCATTTATTGCTTTATTTCAATTACCCTATAATGGATGAACATAATTTGAACCCTCAAATATTCCACTACAATCAGCCCAACCTCATTCAATTCTAGATCAGAGTGTGGAATCACATTGCTAAGGATTGTGACTTCTGTGATTTCAAGAATTGGATTGTGTACCCAATAATGCAAAGCCTAAGAGTAAATAAGACTAGGTTACCTGCAAAAGTACTGCAACTTTTGAGGCCATGTGAGTATGTTGATAAGTGGTCAGGTGATCATAATTGGGGTGAGTTCTACCTAGGAAACAATTTTACTATGATAAGAGTATATGGATGTTCACATCCTCCTCATATTCTTCCATATCATGTTCCAACTAGGATAGCTGCAATAGAATTCATCTAGTAGTTAATGTTGATAGATAAAGAACACTTGGCACCACATAGAAAGGGGACATTTACCCCTAGATAGTTCAAAGTGTATCAGTTTACAATTAGCAAGAAACCCATAGATCCAGTAAATAATTGGATCAGTCACTACAAGATGAGTGTGGCCTTGTGCAGGTACAATGATATTGAAGGATTCATTGTGGGAGCCAAGAAGTTTTTAAATCCTACAATACCATATAACTATGTACATGAAGAGGGTATGGAGGAGGATGCTATCAGAAACATTTTGGAAGAAGAAGAAGTAATGAGAAGAGCATACATGATCCAAGAACTTATGGACCTAGAAAGGTAGGTGAAGAGAAAGGGGATGAGTTTTGGAGGTTTCTACCCTAATTTTCCTTATCTCAAAAGGCTAGATGCAATGATTGGGAACCACACACTTTTTTTCAATCAACTGGAAGAAGCATTAGTTGTACCAGAAAAGGGCCACAGAGAAAATTCAGAGTCTGAGTATAACGATGACAGTGATCAGGGATGTCCTTCTCCAAGAGCTTACTTAGATTACCAAGCAGTACTATTAAAACTTGTAGTAGAAGGGAAAGAATATGTTGTTGAGCTAACAAAGGTCTTAGAGCATGAGACTACTGATGAGCCTGCATTTAAAAATAAAAAGGTTGATACTACTAAATCTTCACATGCCTTAACTTATACAAGAAAAGAAAAGAAGAAAGATAAGGTGAGTGCCCTTATTCCTGGCAATAGGGCTTATGATCAGCGGTTAAGGAAAGAAGTAAGAAAGGGAAAGAAATTGCAGAAAGAGATTGAAGAGGATATTGATTTACCTCTTTTAACTGGTATTGATGAAAGGGTGATTCACCAACAAAGGTTCCTTGATGATGACAATTTCATCAAAAATCAGGAGTTTAAATATTTCCTTAGGTGGAATAAATAGAAGAAAGTAAGTGAACAGGTGAGACTGGAAGGAGGAGAACAAGTCACTAATGATGCCCTCCTAGCCATACAGAGCTATGATCCTGAAACCAAAGAAATAACTCCTGAAGAGGCCAGGAAATTAGTTAAATAAAGTGGTATGTTTCTTACTAAGGGTTGGGATCTAGCCTCAGCCTTTATAATAGATCAGATCAGAAGGTAGCCAGATTTGAAATTGACATCTGAAGAAAAATTTGGTGAAATGATCAAGGGATTTGGATATAATCCAAAGTCCCAAGCAGTGGAAATGTGGAGCTTAGCTCCTAAAGATAAAAAAACCAGCTCTATTGAACATTCAAGAGAGCATGGTAGGTATTTATATTGTATGGTCTGTACATAATACAAATGACCTAGAAATTTCTCATATTTTAACCTATTGGGCACAACTAAATGAAGGAAAAACAAAACATCTATCCGAGAAATGTGATACTTTGATAAATGAGGCTAGTGCCATAGCCAAAGAAATGGAGATGTGTTACATCAAGATACATAATCAAGAGAATACAATTAAGGATTTAACTGAACAATTAATGGAAAAGCCAGAAGTTATCCCTACCACACCTAAAGAAAGTATAGATGTAGAGGTCTAGACAGTGTCAATAGCGGACAATGCAGAAATATAGGAGATGATCAGTGAGAACAATAAGATTGTTTTAGGTACATTAATGAGTGTATTTTAGCATAGGATTGTTATCTTGAAGGATAAAACTAATTTGATTTTAAATGCATATAATAAACTACCTACTCTACATGCTGAGGTGATTAATTTTATTGCTATTTTAAATCCTTATTTTTAAATTGGTCTAGTAGAAAAAAATATTTGAAAGGTTATCTTCTCTACAACCACATAGAAATGATTTTCCAGAGATAGTTATTGAGGTTGAGGAAGAAATAGAGAAGATAAATGTAACTTTACCTTTCTTCAAAGGTAAGCTAAATCAGATTGAGGCAAGGTTGAGCCTATTTAGAGAAGATTTCAATAGATTCATTCCTCCAATCAAGGGAGAAGACAATCAGATCAAGGCCTTGTTGGCCTGGAGGGGAGAGTTTGATAGGAAGTTGCCTAATAAAGATGCATTTATTACTAATGCAAAATTAGACATGGAAAGATACAATAAAATTCTAGATGAAGTCATTAAGGCTAAAACTGACATGAATAAATTCTTAATAGATGTTAAGAGTATAATGGATGGCAGGTGGGATAGACAAAAAGAACAATTATGAAACATTCAAAGCTTTAACTGGCATGCCGAGGATGATGTAGCAGCATGGGATTCAATAAACAAACCAAAAAAGAAGAAGGTTGCTGCAGTAGAGATTGATGTTATTGATGAAGAGTAGATGGACACATGGCACTTGCTCCATGAGCACAGGAAGGTTGGTAATCACAAAAGACAAGTGTAGGTTAGCCTGTAATGGTGGTCACTTGATATCATTGCAAACATTAGATGCTATCCTGAACATAAATAGACAAAGGTGCCAAAGTTTACATAAAGACAAAGGAGTAGATCAAATTTCATCCTCTATTTTTGTCCTTCCACCACTTGGATTAATCTTGTCTTTTGTTTTATCTGTATTTAGGGTTAGGTTTCTCAAACCATCAAAAGCTTGTTGCATCCTTGTCTTAAGGATTCCAAGATTGTTTGAACCTATATATAAATCATATTGTAAACATTTTAAAGATGATGAAATATAATTGTAAGCCAGACTATAGAATTTTGTTTGAGTTTTTGAACTTTTGGTCTCTATATGTATGAAACAAGAATATAAATAAAATATAGTGCAACTTATCTTGTATAATTATTATTGTCTCTTTACTTATTGTGTATGTCCTTTTATGTTTAATCTGTAAGGGATTTTAAGCATATTGGTTACAAGGTAGCTATCTAATTGCTTGCAAGTTTATTTCAAGGGAAGAACTAAGTTTTGTAAGTAGTTTTAGGGAACATAAAAATATCTAAGGATTTGATACAGTGGTGTAGAAGTGACAGGGTAATTTGTAAGGCACTTTACTCATATTTCATATAGGTTGTAAGGCAATCTATATTATCTTTATTCACCTTTTCTATGGATTTTGCATATTTTGACTCTATAGCCCAAGGATAGGCACTGGTCTAAAATATGTCAAGTAGTTTATCATCATCCAAGTGATTCAAAATATACAAATCTCTTACATTTACAATCATATACATATAAATTAAAATAATTGTATCAAGATATACAATTCATTTTATTAATCATTTTGAGAGAGGATTAAAATAGGTTTCCCCTCTTAAGTTCTGAGAACTATAAAAGGAAGAAGGATGAATGTCCTTAAAGCACTACTATTTTTTGTTATCATTTCAGTAGTTTTCATGGTTAAACTTTGTGTTAAGTTGTTTTCTATTTCATGTAGAGTAATTTATAAGGTAATACAATAAACAAGCAGCAAATCAGTATCCACATTTACTAATATTATGAGAGAGCAATCATATATAGGAAATACCTGCCTGGGTGTTGTGGAACCTAAAAAGGAGGTGATAATATTTTTCCAAGATATTATCATAAACCCTCATTAATTAGTTTTTTCTCTTTCTTGAGTCTATATTTTCAAACATTGGGAGTCATAGAGTTAATCAAGAATCTGTTGAAGGTTCAGCAAGAAAAAACCTTAACAATCCAAATAGAGGAGCTCTTGGAGAAAGGGAACATTCTCCGTAGTCTTTCACCATGGGGAGCAACCATCATCTTTGTTAAGAAGAAGGATGGATCACTTAGGTTATGCATGGATTACCGTCAGATAAATAAAGTTACCATCAGGAATCTATATCCACTCCCTAGGATTAATGATTTATTCGATCATCTTCAGGGTGCCCAGGTATTCTCAAAGATTGACCTAAAATTGGGATACCATCAGTTGAGGATTGTGGAGAGTGATATACACAAGATAGCTTTCCACACAAGATACGGACACTATGAGTTTACCATGGTTCCTTTTGGCCTCATGAATGATCTAGTAATATTTATGAGTCTTATGAATGGAGTGTTCTATACATTATTGTACAAATTTGTTATTTTTTTCCTTGATGACATCTTGATATACTCTCATAATGAGGAGGAGCATAAGGAACACCTGAGATAGGTTTTGTAGTGCTTGAGAGATAATCAGTTATTTGGCAGTTTGTTGAAGTGTGCCTTATTTAGGTTAGAGGTCCACTACCTTGGTCACATTATATCAGGCGATGGTATCACAGTCGATCCATCAAAGATTAGAGCTATCATGGATTGGTCAGCACCTACCACTGTGTCAGAGGTCAGGAGCTTCATGGGGTTAGAAAGTTACTATAGGCATTTTTTGAGGGAATCTCCAAAGTGGCACACCCTATCACATCTCTTTAGAGAAAGGGAAATAGGTTTTAGTGGACAAAGAAGTGTGAGAGGGAATTCTAGGAGCTCAAGATAGCTCTTACTAGTGCACCTATCCTAGTAGTGCTAGATCCTTCATTTGACTTTATGGTTTGCACAAACACATCCTTAGATGGACTTGGAGCAGCTCTTATGCAGGATGGGTGAGCCATTTCCTATGAGTCTAGGAAGCTCAAGACCCATGAGCTTAATTATCCTACACATGACCTTGAGCTTTACGCAGTGGTTCATGCTTTAGTGAGGTGGCATCACTTTATTTTAGGGCACCATTTTGAGCTCCATTCTGATCACCAGAGCCTCCAATACATTTTCACCCAGTCTAACCTTAATGCCCGACAGAGGAGGTGGATGGAGTTCCTTTGTGAGTATGATTTTGATGTCCCCTACATCAAAGGTAAGGAGAACATGGTAGCAGATGCTTTGAGTAGGAGGTGACATACACTCTCCTCCTTAAATATTGGTATAGATATGAGGGATCATATACTTCAGCATTTTATTGAGGATGAGTTCTATTCAGAGTATGTTCAGTTGGATCGAGATCAGAGGCCCCTTAAGGGGAGATTTGATGGGTTCTCCCTAGAATCTGATGGACTTCTTCATCATAGGGGCCAAATATATGTCCCTACACCTAGAGGATTGTGTGACTTCATATATACATGAGGCTCATAGAGCACTATATGCCACACACCCCGGGGTCAAGAAGTTGCATGCAGATCTGAGACATCTTTATCACTCATGGGGTATGAAGTTGCACATTGATAGTATTATGGCCAGAGAGTTAAGGCAGAGCACAGTCATCCAGGTGGTCTTCTTCAGCCACATGAGATAACGGTGTGGAAGTGGGACACCATTTTCATGGAATTTATTATTGGTTTACCTATGTCCTCTAACCATCATGATGCTATCATGGTGACAGTAGATAGGTTGACCAAAGTTGCCCACTTCTCACCCGTGCGTACCACTTTCATAGCACCTATTGTAGCACAGGTATTATTGAAAGATATTTTTTGGCTCCATGGCATTCATCATAAGATCATATTAGACCCTAGCTCTCTCTTTACCTCTTCATTTTGGAGAGAATTACACATAGAATTGGGCACTGGGCTCAATTTTAGTACAGCCTATCACCCTGAGATAGATGGGTAGACTGAGAGAGTAAATTAGGTATTGGAGGACATGTTGCAAATGTATGTTATGGATCACGAGACCCGATGGGAGGAGCACCTTCACTTAGCAGATTTTGCCTACAATAATGGGCATCACACATCCTTGGGTATGCCTCCTTATTAGGCCTTGTATGGGAGACCATGCTAGACACCTTTGAGTTGGGAAAAATTTGAGGATAGAATTTTAGTTGGGCCAGAGTTAGTCAGGGACATGGAGTAGTAGGTTGTCTTAATCAGAGAGCGTCTCCAAGAGGCAGAGGATAGACAGAAGAAGTATGCAGATGCAAAGAGGTTGGATAGAGTCTACATAGTTGATGAAAGGGTATTTTGGAGAGTGGGTCTACATAAGGGTCTAATCTATTTTGGAAAGGGCTCTAAGCTCGCACCTCATTTTGTGGGACCCTTTGATATTTTGGAGAGGATAGGACCTGTTGCCTATCGTATAGTGCTACCACCTAGCCTATCGCATATCCATGATGTATTTCATGTATCTGTGTTGAGGAAATATATCTATTATGAGTCTCACATTATTGATTGGGATACCTTATAGGTGGAGTCAGATGGGTAACTGGCTCTGGAGCTCATCCACATTTTAGCTTGACGAACATTGGCCCTACGAGGGCGAGAGCTAGACCAGGTTAGGGTCCAGTAGGATTGCTACGACAAGGTCATAGCCTTGTGGGAGGACACAACACACATGAGACAGGAGTACCCCCACCTTTTTTATGAACTCCAAGGGGAATTTCATACCTAGAGGGGGAGGATGTGAGGTCCTACCCCGACCACCCATTTATGAGCTGATATTGTTATATCATATTTATCTGGAGGATACATTTATTTTGATACATTGAATTTTGGACCTTTTTATAATATAGAAATATTATGATGATTCTACTTTGATGATGCTTAGATGAATTTATTTAAATATATGATTCTCAGTCCTTGATGACATGATGTAGCAGTTTTTATTTTTGTTCGATAATGCATAGAAATCTTATGACATGTAAAAGTGATATTTGGTTTAAATTATGCAAATGCCTTATGTTGGTAGGTTAGATAAGAGATTTCATTTAAATAGGAATTATCAATTAAATATTCATGATTGATCAAGTTTTTGAATAACAATGTATTAACTTGGTTAAAGAAATATATTTCAATGCGAAACATCATGAATATGCAATTTCATTCTTGAACTACTGATGTTCTGTTCAAGTGTGCAGGAGGAATAACCATTGGTTCAAATAGGGGAAACAAGTTTGGGCTAAATTGTGAAAATCCTTGTGAGGCAAAGGTTATCCCTAAAGGGGCAGTAACCTATTTTTAAATGTGATTATTTTGTAAATGTGTTCTTTTGCATGGTTGTTAATTGATTCCTTTATTTTTGTAAATTTATTTTAGAACATGCCATGGTGTTAATGTGAGGTGTTTTTATAGTGTCAATTGACACATGTGATGTGACATGTTGTGCCTATGTGGATCTTTGAGTTGAGTTTAACGCTAGGCTAGGTTGTAGAGTTACCTTGGGTGGTAAGTTGCCTTGATAACCCAAGTCATGAGTGTTATCCTTGAAATTCGAATGTAATCTTTGAGGGGGATTTTTGAGGGTTAAATTTAGTCCTTTGAGGTAGTTAGAGTTAAGATTATCTAGTTTTCATGTAGTACTAAGGGTTGGGGGTTGTTTTTCATTGTTTTGGGTGCCATAACCTCTTTTCTAGGTCTTCTTTTATGCCCTTGTTTGAAAGTGGCGAAAATTTGGGGAAAGGGAAAAACCCTCACTTCCTCCAAGTTAGTGGAATCCCTTCCTTGCATGGAATTTGACATATGTATGAAGGAAGGACATATGCCTCTATCTTCTTGGGGGGAAAGAGGTGGAGTGGGGAAAGGGAGCCTTTTAGGGGAAAGAGAGAGGAGAGTTGGGGTTGATTTCCCACTCTCCATTTTTGGAGACTTGTAATTTTTGCTTGAGGGGAATTTGGCTGAGTTTTGGAGAAGTCAAGAGAAGGAGAGCTAGCATCTCAAGGGAGCTTCTCAACAATATCCATAGCTGGGAGTAAGGTTGGTACTCCTTGTCCTTGTGTAGTTAAAATGTTCTCATGTTTATTTAGTTCTTGATTGAAATTCACTTAATTTTGCTTTCTTTTACTTCATGTTGTACAAATTATGGATGAGCTATTTGTGTTTTGTTGAAAGATTTTTAATTTTTTTTCTTTTTTAATTTGAGTTTTTACAAAGGAGTGTATGGACTTATCTTTTCCTTGGGAGGGAGGAGATAGTCAATTGTGGGTGAAGGGCATAGTTGGGAAACCTTGAAAGTTGAGTCTCTTCTTGGGAAGAAGAGGGATGTCATGGATGTTATGGGATCCATGCTACCATTTCTATTATTATTTTTCCTATTGCTTATGGGGGTGATAAGGGTATTTGTTGTAGATATGGAGCCTTTTGGAATTATATTGGAGCCTTGGGATGACATGTTTTCATTTGTTCATAGTGGTACTTATTGCTTAGTAATATCCTTCTTGTATTTTTCCACCTTCACCCCTAGATTGAGGTCTTTGACATAATTGTGTTAAAACTTGGTTGGGAGTTATGTTGTGCTCTTATTTTATTTTTTTTGAGTGTGGATGCTTGATTGTTACCCTGCCTTTCTTATTTCTCCTAGCTCTGGCGTGGCCTCATAAGAGGCCTAGGCTGGGAGGTGAGCTCCCATGGTAGATTCCAAGCTTGACATTATTGCAGATTGTAGTTGTTAATATGTCTAGTAGATTGAGTTCAAAGCTGAAGGTGAAAGGGAATTTCATTTTGTTACTACCACCTTGTTAGAGATTGGGAAGTTAGCTTTAAGACTTAGCCCAAAGGCTGATGTTATGGTTAAATGAGAGTGTAAATTGATTTTAACTTTTCCTTATGTACTAAATTAGTTTTTTGTTATTTAAAAGTATGTAAAGGATAAGTTGTAAATTCTGGAAAAAAAATTCCTATTATAAATAAAATGTATAAAAATCCTTATAAACAGATTTACTTTTATTAATCTTGAGCAGACCTTATTGTTAAATGAATTCTAAAGGGAGATAGTATGGTTTTTCATTTGATAAAAAAATTGATATTATGATGATTATTTATCTACTTTATGAAGTTCTCAAAAATTCATGCCTTAGTCATTTCATAGCTATACTTGCATGTTCTTTATTTATCTTTCTTGCACATGCTATCTTGTTATAGTAACACAGTCTGTCTGCATTTTAATGTTCTTTATATGAGTTATACATATGCATACATCTAAATCACTAAATCATTCTGTAAAGGAAATAATTATAACTTGTGAGAAGCTCTAAGTATTTAAGTTACAGATTAATTACATATTACAGATTTGTCATGTATAAAGAATTTAGATTTAACTATAAAATCAGAATAAAGTTACATCTTCTATTCTGGTTTAGAAAGCCGCTTTAAAGAAAACTCATATTGTCTTGTATCTTTTAATATATATATATTTGCCTATATATATCTAATGCAACATGCACCCTAAAAAACTATGTCAGATTACTACATCCTGAATCCACAACTTCTTTCCTATTCAAAAAATCTGAACTACCTTATTCTCATAACTTTCCTTATGGTATAATATTATATGCTCAAATATAATAGAGTACCTAATTATGTACTAAAATAAAATAAAATTAAAAGAGACCAATGTAACTATATGGGAAAGATTCTAGTACTTGTTGTTGATGTTATGTTTTGAACAGCAAGTGTATTTATGTATATATATACACCTTATGTGTGTGTGTGTGTGGGCATGATAGCATTTTAAATGTTAAAAAAAATAAATTTAAATATATAATATAAAATATTACGCGGGGGTGGCTACGAAGTAATTTATTTTAAGATTTTTGGGAGGGTGGAGAAGCCACCCCCCCCATGGCCTACCCCATTTGCAAATGGGTGCTGTGCGAGCCCTCCCCACCACGGTGGTTGTGTGACAACCACAGTCACCGCACAACGGCGAAAAGGCCACCGTCTGTGTGGTGCCTGTGGTGGGCACACCACCATAGTGGTTGTGGAGGCAGCCAAATGTGCTCGCATGCACTCAGTGGTTTTTCTTCCCCTGCCATAAAACTAAAAAAGACTGCCACCTTTAACTATACATTATGTATATATTTATATATTTATACATTTCGCATGTATATATATAAATATATATAAATGTGTAAGCTCATTCCTCCATACTCCATGGCTACCATGCCATGAACTAGACCTGCAACAAAAAAAAGAGAGCTTAGGGTTTGGGTTGGGAAGAGAAGAAGAAAAGAGGGAAGAAAGATGAAATAGAACACATTTCATTCTTTTAATAATATGCCCTAACCCTAATTTCAAATTAGGGTTAGTTTTTTTTTTTCTTTTTTTGTTCTCCTCCCTTTTCTTATTTTTAGTCAACTATGGTTTGGCCTTTAAATGACTTTAGTTTGATTTTCTTTTTATCATAGGGTTATTTTGTTCAATGGAATTTATCTTAGAGCCAGAACCTATTAAGTTTAGGTTGATAGTGGTATACGGGTTTGCCTTTCTTTAAAGTTTTAAATTTCTTAATTTTATAAATTTATTTTCCGGACTTAAATATTAATGCTATCCCAATAAAACTTAATTATTTAAAGTTTATTTCTAAACCAGATTATAGTATTGTGAGTTCATTTAATTAATTTAGTGTTGAAATTTAATTTGGAGATTTTAATATATAAAAGCAACTTAGATTAAGTATAGTATTTTTTATTTTTATTTAATTAATATAGTGTTGTAATTTAATTTGAAATTAAATTATAGCAACTTAGAGTAAATTAATCCGCATATGAGTTTTAATACTAAGGATTGATTAAGGAACATTATTATTTCTTTAGATTAAAACTGTGATAAAGTGAATCTTTTCCTTCATTTTGTTAAACGATTATTCTCTCAACTTATATTATTTAATCTCAAAAGCTAAATTAATCTAACTAAACGACTATAGTATTATCATAGGAAACCTTGGAAATTAAATATTGATAACATAATGGAGCGGGTAAGATTAATTCAGTTAAGTTTTATAGAATAATTTAAATGAGAGAAATATAGCTAGGTGTACTTAAATTTTAATTTAATTATGATTGTTTTAAGTCTATCAACCTAGGAAATATCATGGAATATTAAGCTTATAGTTTTAGTTTTAAAGATAGGGTAGGATAGATCTGACCTTAGTAGGATATTGTTAGAGCATTAATGTTATGTTTACATGGTCATTACATGTGGCCAGTGTATTGATCAGTGTAAACATAATGTTATGGTGAAACTAGATTCACATAAGTTTTAATTTTGGCTTAGTGTTAAAACCATCCTGCTAGGAGAGAGTTACTATCAATTCATATATATTAACTTAAGGAAATATTGCATTGCGCTCATGTTGATCGTACTTTAGATAAACTATCAGCAGAGGGACATTGACATACATCATGATTTCCCCTCAACCCTAGCAACGACATCGACCATATAACAATATTGTAGACATCCAAAAATAATTTATTGCATTTTATCATGCTAATCCTTGGCATGACACAGTCAACTGATCAATCATATCCAAAGGCCATGGAAACAATCACTAGATATGTTACTTCCAGAACTAAACCTATTTTTCAATCAAGTGGAGTCATATTAGTGTCATAATTTTTATGGATCATCACAAGTCAATCATCAGTTATCCTATCATCCTATCACTCTTCTTGAGCACATCAAATTACGTTCTCCTAATTCTATATTGTGAGAAAAAAAGAATCAATTATCCTATCAACTTATCAGGATTGACATCACAAACATTCATGAATATGTTGGAACTAATATCACAAGCACTTGTTTTCATCACATATCAGGCTAAATCAATCAATCAATTGATCAGACACATAGTCAAATCAGGATTCAATTTTTCAAATCACACTATGTGTCATTTCATGTGGGTGTGTGCATCATTTCATATCCTCTTACACACCACATTTTTTATGCAATAGTTAAAGCATGCAACACACTATTTTATTCTTCAGAAGCATCACATCAAGGTGTACGCGTTAGGTCTTCTACTACACGCTACTTCATTCATTCTAGGCACTAGAAGAATTTGGTTTCTAAGCTTGGGTTTCCTAAGCGCTACTTAACCTATCATATATGATAAAACTCTATTGGGTTATGTTTTTCTTAGTGTCATTTCTCTCTATCCTATGCATTACTTCTAACCATGAATCTGTTACTTTTCTACTGTACGTGCTACTTTAACTATCCTAAGCACTAATTTGCAAAAATTTCAAAAACCTAATCTAATAACGCATATAAATCCTACAAAAAGTGGTAAAATTTTGAAATTTATTAGAGAAGGATTTGAGTACTCATCGGAGGTCTATAATCTATAGGACGCTGGAATTTGCACCCTCACTCAAACCTATGTTGTCTAATCGACACAACCATCACTATCAGTCTTCTAGTCACTTAGAGAAAAAATTATGGTTAAAGTGAAAATGATATGTGAAAATGACATTTTTACTCCTTTTATACCTTTTTGACCTAATTGAATGGTATTTTTTACCTTAATTTAATCAAAATTTTGAAAATTCATCACCAGGGCATTTTTGAATGTTTATTTTATCAAAAATGAAATCATAATTGATGAATCACACTCATTTTAAAAATATTTTTCACATCAATTTTGCTTTCATTTCTGAGGGGGCAAGATATCATTAGGATGCGAGATCAATCAATCAAATCTGGGGCATCCAAGTTTTCATCATCTTTAGTGGGGTATCTTAATCTGGTTTTTTCACATCAGGGCATCACATCAGAGTTTTTCATCAAATCAATTACATCAGTGAATCAGTCATCAAGATCATATCAGACATCAAACATCAAACATCAAACATCCTTAGAACCAATGATCTTCACACATCATTTCAAAGAGAGGCATTTGTAGACACCTAAATTTGGTAAGGCAAATCAAACATAAAATGAAGTGAGAAAATTTAGAAAACTCATGAATTAATTTAATAATCAAATCCTTTGGATTAATTAAATAAAAATAATCAA
Source organism: Thuja plicata (assembly GCA_018584345.1). Lineage (NCBI taxonomy): Eukaryota > Viridiplantae > Streptophyta > Pinopsida > Cupressales > Cupressaceae > Thuja > Thuja plicata. The sequence goes on along the minus strand of MU223957.1, from coordinate 350,757 downwards.
TTAATTATGCAATTGATATTAATCAATTAATTGCATAGTTAAAATAAAATTAATTCCAACCCATTCAATGGTGCACATGGCTAACCAAATTAAATAAATAAAAAAATTTAAATCCTTTTATTCCTCGCCCACCAAATGGGAAAATCAATTTCAACAATAGGAATTAAGGATTAAGCTCACATGGATCAAGCCCAAAGTGATTCTCCATTACACATCTTGGAGTTGCATCTTGACGACTCATTTTGTCCCCTTATTTGAAACCATCATTTAAATTGTCTTAATCTTTGAGACAATTAACTCAACCTAACCCTAATCAAGGTTAAATCAATACCCCTACCCTTGGGAAATCCTTTAAATAGAGGCCATTTCGAGTGAAAAAGAAATTTAACACACATTCATGAGCAAAGCCTCATCACTATAGGCATTTTGATTTGGAGTTCATAGCATTCAATTTGATTCAAAGTTGCAAATAGTGATCCATCTTGAAGCATTTAGGATAATTTGAGATCTAAATAGTGTTAAATCACATCAAATAGCTTCAATTTCTCATTACTAGGACTGTAATTAATGGATACTTGAGATGAAAACATACTATTTTCTTTTCTATATAGAGATCTATGAGATTCTCATTGTTCCTTTTGATTCAATTAGCTTAATTTTACATATGTTGAAGTTGAATTGATAGTAACAATATTAATTTCTTGAAGGTATGATTTTCATATACACACTTATAAACCAATTGTTCAATGCAAATATGAACACATCAAAAGAAACATCATAACAAAAGAAATTTTTGTTGAAGAAAACCCTATTAAGGGAAAAACCATGGTGGGAATGATGCCCACAAATAATGTATTGAAAATATTATATCCTTGTTAGGAGATCTATCCCTGTGAGGAGTTTATTATTATATATAGTACATAGTCCCTGTTAAAGGAAAGACCCTATTAAGAGTCAAGATAACTAAGAGGCTCACTGCTAAGGCTCACTTCCCAATCAAAAAGGTCAAATCCACCTTGTGGACTCACTATCCAAAGTACAGATATATAAGTATACAATAATAGGTGAAATGACTAATAGCAACTTGATTTTCTTAAAAAGTTCCAATGAAGCTAATCATAATCATTGTCTCTTCTCTACATCTAGCAAACTTCACAATTACAAGCTCACAACATTCTCATCATTCCTTGCACACTTGACCATACCAAGAAACAACTCTCCTTCATACAAGTTTCAAGAAACACTTATGTCGACCTTCTAAGACTTTCCCAATGCATAAACAATTACATAGACCCTTGCTAAGATACACTTGGTACCTTAAACAAGTAATTTTCAAATAAAAATCATCAGTTACATTCCAAGATCCATAAACCATGCTCTCCATCCTCTAAATAGGTTACATTACTGTAGTCAGACACAAATAGGTCTTCACAAGATCACACAACATAACTAACATCACCAAGAATCCAATGACCCAAGAATCACAAAGAATTTTCTCCCATATATATTCTATCATGCCTTAATCTCTCATATCATAACTCATCCTTGCATCCAAGTTATCTCAAAAAATATGAGACCATCTTTGTCATAATCCTCTATCACTGCACTGTAACTAGTCTTTACCAAAACAACAATGGTTCAGGAGCACAAGAGATAAAAGGGTCACTAGAAAGACATAAGGTGGAAAAAATTATTACAAGAAGACATATGGTACCTATAAGGTCATTCAAAGATGTAATATGGTTATTTAAGCTATTTGGTTGTAATTGAAAAGTCAATATTCATGTAATTGCCAAAGTTGGCAAAGTAGGCCTATAAGGGTCACTATATGGTCTAAATGACCTTAGGGATAGTATTTTAGCTTTGGATTATAGTTTAAAGTATTGTGAAAGTGTTTGAACACTAATAAGTTTTTTAGTTGTTGATTTGAAAACTTTAGTTGTCAACTTGACAACATTTACAACTTTTTGTAATAGTCTATTAGGAGGACAATCGGTTTAGACTCCTGGAGTCGGTTTTTGAGGGAGTTTGAAAGTAGTTTCAAGGTGTTTGGTAAAATTTTAGGTATTTAAGAGACCTATTTTAATTTTAAATGTAGAGGAGAGCATGGGTTTGGTTGAGAAGATAAGGAGAATTAAAGTTTGAGTCAATAAAATGATGATTTAAACTTAACCTTCTCTGATTTTTCCAAATACAATCACTGTATTCACATTTTTGTACCATATAAAAGTATTTACCTTGAGTTATTATTGGTTGGAGATGTTAGAGAAATGAATTATCTTTCTTTGTGCATGGGTATCAATTTATTTTGTGTTGTATAGAAGAAGTTATCTGCATTTTAGTTAAAACAATCAAAACCCTCTTCTAGCTTAACCCAAGAGAGGAAAATGGTCTTTTCTTTTATGTTTTAAATTTAATAATTAATCTTAATATGGGGGGATGATATAGGAAATATTTTATATTATCCTTGGCTGTTTGCAGTGGAGCATACATTGAAGGCATATGCCATGGAGCCTTAAGTGTGACTGGACTATCACAGAGAAGATAGAGGGTTGACTGTCTCAGTTAGTAAGTTGAAGAATTTGTCCATAATTCAAGGAGTTTTTGGGCCATGGGGGATTAAGGAAACTAAGATGAGAGTTTCTAAATAAATGAGGAGACTTGGAGGAGGTAGAGAATCTAATTGCAAGATTTGGGCAAACAAAGTTGCAGAGGTTGACATGACTATCTCAGAATGACAATGGCATAGTAAGTTGAAGTATTTTGTTTGAAATTATTGCTTAATGGATTTAGTGGATTTGAAATGGTATGGAAAGAGTATATATGGATGTGAAGGTGTCTTGTTGATGACATAACAAAGACACAATGCTTGTGGGGAATAGTTTAGATGACTGTCACAAGAGTGGACTCAGGGGTTATAGAGTTACTATCTTTTAGGATAGTTAGTAGTATTTGTTTTGAATACCAAGGAGGGTCAATGGTGTAGTATTATGAATAAAGGGGTAATGATTCTAATTGGTCCTTGTTTAGGGGAATACAAAGGGTGAGTATAAGCCTAAATCAAGAGTATAGTGGGATTATCTATGAGGATAGTCATAGGAAAGTGGAAAATTTTAAAGCATGAATGTTCAGCAAAGATGCATTGCATTTGGTTGTGGGTCTAGGTGTGTGGATCCAATTAGATACCTTGATGCAGGAGCATCCTAGGTGTAAGGGAAATCTTGCATCACCCAAAAATATGTGTTTTCTATTCAATAAGGGCTATTTTGTACAAAGCTGCTATTTTTGGAAACTTGCTATTTTTAGTAAGTTGGTCATTTGAACTCAGAATGTTCTAATTTTTCAGGTGAAGGATCATCTTAGTCATATAAGCATGCCAGTTGAGTTTCATTGCCATAGCATCTGTATTGACGAAGTTATTAAGGATTTACTGTTGAGATTTTAGGGTGCAAAACCTTTGAGCTCAAATTTTAGAACCTTAGAAGCTCCAGATTGAGGTCAAACCCCTGGCTGACTAGCACTTCGCATGTCAACCACTGTAGATTGCAGTTTCCCATTTCCATAAAGTGGTTATAATAGCCAATCGGAGCGACAGTTCAAAAGTTATGGCTTCTAGAAGTTGGGCTACCTAATCTCATATTTTGTAAATATTTAAAGCTGACCCTTTTGTAATAAAAGTGAAAAAGAATTAAATGCTAAGGGTAGTCGGCCTTAATGGCTAGATTTATGGAACCTTCTCAGGCGGTGGAAAATTGTGTATTTAAGGAAGGCCCATAGTCTTTTTTAGGGCAGTTCTGGGTGTTTATTTGAGGCTTTGTCCTACAAATTATTGTAAGGGATGCCCATGTGGCTTTCGATGTTGTAATTCTAAAGTTTGTAATTCCACATTTGTGGGGCCAATAAGAAGTCAATTTTTTGTACTTTCAAATTTTAGTTGTTTCTCTCTATTTCTATTGTGTACTTGTGATATTAAGGGGAGTCCCCTTTATCAAGGGCCTTAATGGCTAGATTTCTGGAACCTTCTCAGGCGCAGGAAAATTGCCTATTTAATGAAGGCCTGTAGTCTTTTCTAGGGCAGTTCTGGGTGGTTATTTGAGGCTTTGTCCTACAGATTATTGTAAGGGATGCCCATGTGGCTTTTGATGTTGTAATTTTGAAGTTTGTAATTCCACATTTGTGGAGCCTATAAGAAGTCAAATTTTTGTACTTGCAAATTTTGGTTGTTTCTCTCTATTTCTATTATGTACTTGTGGTATTAAGGGGAGTCCCCTTCATCAAGGGCCTTAATGGCTAGATTTATGGAACCTTCTGGGGCGGTGGAAAATTGTCTATTTAAGAAAGGCCCATAGTCTTTTCTAGGGCAGTTCTAAGTGGTTATTTGAGGCTTTGTCCTACATATTATTGTAAGGGATGCCCATGTGGCTTTTGATGTTGTAATTTCACATTTGTGGAGCCAATACGAGTTCAATTTTCTATTCTTACAAATTTTGGTTGTTTCTCTCTATTTCTATTATGTACTTGTGGTATTAATGGGAGTCACCTTCATCAAGGGCCTTAATGGCTAGATTTCTGGAACCTTCTCTGGCGGTGGAAAATTGCCTATTTAAGGAAGGCCCGTAGTCTTTTCTAGGGCACTTCTAGGTGGTTATTTGAGGCTATGTCCTACATATTTTTTTAAGGGATGCCCATGTGGCTTTTGATGTTGTAATTTTGAAGTTTGTAATTCTACATTTGTGGAGCTAATAAGAAGCCAATTTTTTGTTCTTGCAAATTTCTATTCTTTCTCTCTATTTCTATTGTGTACTTGTGGTATTAAGGGGAGTCCCCTTCATCAAGGGTCTTAATGGCTAGTTTTCTAGAACCTTCTCAGGCCATGGAAAATTTCTTATTTAAGGAAGGCTCATAGTCTTTTCTAGGGCAGTTCTGGGTGGCTATTTGAGGCTTTATCCTACAGATTATTGTAACGGATGCCCATGTGGCTTTTGATGTTGTAATTATGAAATTTGTAATTCTACATTTGTGGAGCCAATAAGAAGTCAATTTTCTATTCTTACAAATTTTGGTTGTTTCTCTCTATTTTTTTTGTGTACTTGTGGTATTAAGGGGAGTCCCCTTCATCAAGGGCCTTAATGGCTAGATTTCTGGAACCTTCTCGGGTGGTGGAAAATTGCCTATTTAAGGAAGGCTCATAGTCTTTTCTAGGGCAGTTTTGGGTGTATATTTGAGGCTTTGTCCTACAGATTATTGTAAGGGATGCCCATGTGGCTTTTGATGTTGTAATTCCAAAGTTTGTAATTCCACATTTGTGGAGCCAATAAGAAGTCAATTTTTTTTTTCTTGCAAATTTTGGTTGTTTCTCTCTGTTTCTATTGTGTACTTGTGGTATTAAGGGGAGTCCCCTTCATCAAGGGCCTTAATGGCTAGATTTTTGGAACCTTCTCAAGCAGTGGAAACTTGCCTATTTAAGGAAGGCTCATAGTCTTTTCTAGAGTAGTTCTGAGTGGTTATTTGAGGCTTTTTCCTACAGATTATTGTAAGGGATGCCCATGTGGCTTTTGATGTTGTAATTCTGAAGTTTGTAATTCTACATTTGCAGAGCCAATAAGAAGTCAATTTTTTGTTCTTGCAAATTTTGGTTGTTTCTCTTTGTTTCTGTTGTGTACTTGTGGTATTAAGGGGAGTCCCGTTCATCAACGACCTTAATGGCTAGATTTCTAGAACCTTCTCGGGTGGTGGAAAATTATCTATTTAAGGAAGGCCCATAGTCTTGTCTAGGAAAATTCTGGGTGGTTATTTAAGGCTGTCCTACATATTATTTTAAGGGATGCCCATGTGGCTTTTGATGTTGTAATTCTGAAGTTTGTAATTCCACATTTGTGGATCCAATAAGAATTCAATTTTCTGTTCTTAAAAATTTCATTTGTTTCTCTCTGTTTTTGTTGTGTACTTTTGGTATTAAGGGGAGTCACCTTCATCAAGTGGCATCAGAGAAAGAAGTTCCTAAGTGTGTAGATAGATCACTGAATATGAGGCAGTTTGTACTAGGACTGTGGTCAGGGTTTAAGCGATAAGTAAAAAAATGCCTCCACGAAGGGAGTGTGGTGGAAGAGCAAGAGGTGTGCCACCTGAGGTTAGAGCCCTTCAGAGACAAGTACAAGCATTGCAGGAAGAGATTCATAGAGGCATGAATCTTCATGTAAGAGAGGAAAGTGACGATGAAGCCAAAGTAGAAGGAGATTTTGATTAGGAAGGCAAAATTCTAAACCAAGAGGAGGAAAGGCTTTTTCACGCCATTTCCAAGATCGGGAAAATACCTAAGCTTGATGTTCCCACATTTTTGGAAAATCTTAACCCAGAAGAGTTGATTGATTGGATCAATAAAATAGAAGAATATTTTGAGTTTGAAGATATTGAGGATCTTGAGAGTGTCAAATTTGTGAAGGCCTGACTAAAGGGTCATGCAAAGATCTGGTGGTAGGAGATTCAGTTGGAGCGAAATAGAAGAGGAAAGGAGAAAATCACAAGATGGGATTGGATGGTGGATAAATTGAAGTGATAGTTCATTTTTGTTGATTATGAGCTTGATCTACTAAAAAAATGCAAGGTTTGAAGCAAGCAAGGAGTATACGGAAGAGTTCTATCGAACCCTCATCAGAACAGGGCATACATAAGATGAAAAGGAGAAAGTTGTTTGTTACCTTAATTGGTTGAGGCTGAGCATTCAGGAGGAGTAGAACCTGATCCAAATGAATAGTATTGAAGAGGCCTACCAACTTGTTGTAAAGGTAGAGGAAAAGCTGAAAAAGAAGTTTGAAAGCAGGCAAAGAAGAAGATTTTATGGTGGAAGATTTGGTGGATGATCTTATGGAGGCTAAAATGAAGATCATAAAAAGAAGGATGAGGCTAGTAGTAGTCAAGGTCAGAGGGGAAATAATTTCAATCAAATAATAGAGATCAAAGAGGAAGAGAATGAGGAAAAGGATCAGGAAGAGGAGGCTTCTGTGGAACATGTTTTCACTGTGGAGAAGAAGGTCACAGGGCATATGAGTGTCCTCAACACCAAGGAAGGGTAGATAGGAGAAATGACGGCCAGGCTAGAGTTGCACACATGGACGAAGATAAAAAAAATCTCATTATGAAGATGTTGAAGGAGGAGAAGTCCTAATTGACAGAAGAGTCCTGCTGATTGGTGAAAATGAACCTGAGCAAAGGAGGAGCTTGTTTTGCACTAGGTGCAAGTGTGAGAATAAGTGTTGTGATGTGATTATTTATAGTGGAAATACTGGCAATCTGGTATTAGAAGAGATGGTCACAAATTTGAAGCTCAAGAGGCAGAAACACCCACATCCATACTAGATTGCCTAGGTGCAGGATGACCATAAGGTCATGGTTAATGAAAAGTGCCTAGTAAAGTTCAAGATTGGAAGGTACTATGATGAGGTACTATGTGATATCATACCTATCGATGCTTGTCATATGTTACTGGGAAGGCCATGGTAGTTTGATAGGCTTGCTGTACATGATGGCCATGAAAATACATATTCCCTGACAAAGGATGGAGTGCGACATAAGCTAAAACCATTGAACAATACAGAAGAAAAGGTATGTAGTAATGCTAGAATAAATTTTGTTGATGGAAGAAAATTCCTAGAGGGTATGAAGCAAAAGATTATGTGTTTTTCCATAATTCCAAAATCTAGTAAAGAGGAAGTAGAAGATGTGCCTGTACAAGTTGCAAATCTATTGAATGAGTTTTAGGATATTGTATCTGATAATGTACCTAATGGATTACCACCAGTAAGGAAGATCGGTCATCAGATGGACTTGATCCCAAGATCCAGTTTGCCAAATAAGGCAGTACACAAAATGACACCGGCAGAAAGTGAAGAATTGAACAGACAAGTGCAAGAGTTATTGCAGAAGGGTTTAATTTGTGAGAGCTTGAGTCCATGTGCTGTACCAGCAGTATTATCACCAAAGAAGAATGGAGAATGGAGGATGTGGAGAGATTCTAAGGCTATCAACAAGATCACAATCATGTACAAATTTTCATTGCCATGGATGGATGATATTATGAACTATTTGAGTGGAGCTGTGTACTTCTCAAAGATAGATCTGAAGAGTGAATATCACCAGATTTAGATTAGAGAAGGAGATGAATGGAAGACTATCTTCAAATAAAAGCAGGGAATTTTTGAGTGGTTGGTCATGCCCTTTGGGCTAACTATTGCACCAAGCACTTTCATGTGGCTCAAGAATGAGGTTTTGAATGAATTTCTGGGTAAGTTTGTCCTTGTTTACCTACATGATATTTTGATCTTTAGTAAGACATTGGAGGAGCATCTAATGCATATTCGTAGGGTTTTGGAGAAGTTGACAGAAATTTTTTTTTGATTAATTTGAAGAAGTGTAGTTTTGTGAAGAAGGAGTTAGTGTATCTGGGATTTTTAGTTTTAGCAAAAGGACTAAAAATAGAACCAAAGAAAGTGCAGGCTATCCTAGAATGGCCTACTCCAAGGAGTGCTACTGAGGTAAGATCATTTCATGTTTTGGCTAGGTTTTACAGAAAGTTTCTCAAAATTTTTAGCAGTATTTGTGGTCCCTTGACTGAAATAATGAGAGGGGATAGGAAAGAGTTTAAGTGGACTAAATGGGCTGAGAAGAGTTTTGAACTGTTAAAAAAAAAAGCTACAGAAAAACCTATTTTAGCACTTCCTGATTTTAATAAGGTGTTTCAAGTAGACTGTGATGCTAGTGGTACTGGAATAGGAGTTGTTTTGAGCCAAGACGGTAAAGTTGTTGCATATTTCAGTGAGAAGTTAAATGATGCCAAGAGAAAATATTTTGTTTATGATCATGAATTTTATGTTATAATTCAATCATTGAAGAAGTGGAGACACTATCTACTTCCTAAGGAGTTTGATTTGGATACTGATCACCAAGCTTTGCAATATTTGAATAGTCAAGGAAAGTTGAATCAAAGACATTTGAAATGGGTTGAATTTTTGCAAAGTTACACATTTGTTTTTAAAAAAAGGAGTGGAAAGTCTAACAGAGTTGCAGATGCTCTTAGCAGAAGGAAAATTTTGCTAAAAAAGATGCAGATCGAGGTGGTTGGATTCAAGGAACTCAAGAGTTTGTATCCAGAGGATCCTGATTTTGGTGAAGCTTGGAAAGCTTGTACAAAACCTGTTACTCTAGACAGAACAAAGTGGCTAGAACTCATCATTCAGGATAGAATGTTATTCAGAGGGAGCCAATGTGCATTCCATGAAGTTATATGAGTGAAAATCTTATCAAGGAGAAACATAGAGAAGGATTGGCTAGACATTTTGGTCGAGATAAAATGCTTTCTCTAGTTAGAGATAATTATCATTGGCCATAGTTCCAGCAAGATGTCAAGAAGTTTGTACAGAGTTGTAGAGTATGTCAAATGGAAAAAGGAGAAAAGTAGAATATAGGATTGTATCATCCATTACCTGTGCCAGAGAAGCCTTGGGAGAATATCAGTATGGACTTTGTTCTTGGTTTACCAAGGACTCAGTGGGGACATGATTCAATTTTTGTGGTGGTTGACAAGTTTTAAAAGATTGCATATTTCATTCCCTGTAAGAAGACTAATGATGCTATTCATGTGGTTAAATTATTTTTCAAAGAAGTGGTGAGACTACATGGTCTGCCAAAGAGTATAGTTTCAAACTGAGACACTAAGTTTGTTAGATATTTCTAGCACAAATTATGGAAGAAGTTGAAGACAGACTTGGAGTTCAGTTCATCACATCATCCATAAACTAATGGGCAGACAGAGGTGGTGAATAGGAGTTTGGGGAATTTGCTGAGATCTTTGGTTGGAGATAAGCCAACAGGCTGGGATTTGATTTTACCACAGATAGAATTTGCATACAATAATTCTGTCAATAGGAGCACTAGTGAATCACCATTCTAGATTGTATTTGGAAGTAGTCCTAGAAATGCTTCAGAGTTGAGGAAGATAGACATAAGAGAGATAAGTAGTGTTGAAGCTAAGGATTTTGTAGAACATTTGAAGAACAACCATGAGGAAGCGAGGAAGCACATTACCAAGATGATTGCACAGTATGGAGCTAAGGCAGATGAGAGAAGGAGGCATAAAGAATTTCAGGTTCAGCATTAAGTCATGGTTCATTTGCGGAAGGATCAATTTCTAGTTGGTACATATAAAAAATTGAAAATGAAGAAGTTTGGGTCATGTAAGTTACTAAAGAAGCATGATTCAGGAAATTCTTACAAGGTAGACTTTCCTACTGAGTTGAATATTTCACCAGTATTTAACATTGCAGATTTGACAGAGTACCATGAAGGGGGTGTTGAAGGTAAGGTCACAGAAGCAAAATGGAGTATTCCAGCTACTAATTTAGCTACCAAGGAGATTGAAGATATACTAGATAGTCGTGTTGGCAAAAGCAAAATAAACAAGACATATGAAGAGTATCTAGTCAAATGGAGAGGACGACCTATAGAAGATTCATCATGGCTGTCAAAGGAGGAGGTTGACCATCTTGGTTTTCCTCTACACACCTGAGATGTTATAGGGTCACTTCTCAAATTAACCTGGGTGTCTGATGCAGGAGCATCCTGGGTGTAAGGGCAATCTTGCATCACCCAAAAATATGTGTTTTCTATTCAATAACGGCTATTTTGTACAAAGCTGCTATTTTGGGAAACTTGCTATTTTTAGTAAGTTGGCCATTTGAACTCAGAATGTTCTAATTTTTCAGGTGAAGGATCATCTTAGTCATATAAGCATGCCAGTTGAGTTTCATTGCCATAACATATGTATTGGTGAAGTTATTAAGGATTTACTATTGAGATTTTAGGGTGCAAAACCTTTGAGCTCAATTTTTGGGACCTTAGAGGCTCCGAATCGTGGTAAAAAACCTAGCTAACTAGTGCATCGCGTAATTTCCATAGTAGATTGCAATCTCCCCTTTCTGAAAAGTGGTTATAATAGCCAATCAGAGCTACAGTTCAAAATTTATGGCTTCCAAAAGTTGGGCTACCTAATCTCGTATTTTGTAAATATTTAAAGCTGACCCTTTTGTAATAAAAGTGAAAAGGAATTAAATGCTAAGGGCAGTCGGCCTTAATGGCTATATTTCTGGAACCTTCTCGGGCGGTGGAAAATTTCCTATTTAAGGAAGGTCCATAGTCTTTTCTAGGGGAGTTCTGGGTGGTTATTTGAGGCTTTGTCCTACAGATTATTGTAAGGGATGCCCATGTGGCTTTTGATATTGTAATTCTGAAGTTTGTAATTCTACATTTGTGGAGCCAATAAGAAGTTAATTTTCTATTCTTGCAAATTTTGGTTGTTTCTCTCTATTTCTATTGTGTACTTGTGGTAATAAGGGGAGTCCCCTTCATCAAGGGCCTTAATGGCTAGATTTATGGAACCTTCTCGGGCGGTAGAAAATTGCCTATTTGAGGAAGTCTCGTAGTCTTTTCTAGGGCAGTTATGGCTGTTTATTTGAGGCTTTGTCCTACAGATTATTGTAAGGGATGCCCATGTGGCTTTTGATAATATAATTCTGAAGTTTGTAATTCCACATTTGTGGAGCCAATAGGAAGTCAATTTTTTGTTCTTGCAAATTTCAGTTGTTTCTCTTTGTTTATGTTGTGTACTTGTCATATTAAGGGGAGTCCCCTTCATCAAGTCGTATTAGAGCGAAAAGTTCCTGTGTGTGTAGACAGATCACCGACTATGAGGTAGTTTGCACTAGGACTGTGTTTAGGGTTTCAACGATAAGTACAAAAATGCCTCCACAAAGGGAGCATGGCTAAAGAGCCAGATGTGTACCACCTGAGGGTAGAGCCCTCTAGAGACAAGTACAAGCATTGCAAGAAGAGATTCACAGAGGCATGAATCTTGCAGTAAGAGAGGAAAGTGAGGATGAAGCCAAAGTACAAGGAGATTTTGATCAGGAAGACAAAATTCTGAACCAAGAGGTGGAAAGGCTTTTCTAGGCCATTTCAAAGATCGAGAAAAGACCTAAGCTTGAAGTTCCCATATTTTTGGAAAATCTTAACTAGAAGAGTTGATCATTTTGATCAATGAAATAGAAGAATATTTTGAGTATGAAGATATTGAGGATCTTGATAGGGTCAAATTTGTGAAGGCCCGACTAAAGGGCCATGTGAAGATCTGGTCGAAGGAGATTCACTTAGAGCGAAATAGAAAAGGAAAGGAGAAAATCACAAGATGGGATCAGATGGTGGCTAAATTGAAGTGACAGTTCATTTATGTTGATTATGAGCTCAATATACTAAAGAAAATGCAAGGTTTGAAGAAAGCAGGGAAATCTGCCTAGGAGTATACGGAAGAGTTCTATCGAATCCTCATCGGAACAGGACATGCGAAAGCTGACAAGGAGAAATTTTCTCATTACATTAATGGGTTGAAGCTGAGCATTCAAGAGGAGTTGAACCTGATCCGAATGAATATTATTGAAGAGGCCTACTAGTTTTCCCTAAAGGTAGAGGAAAAGTTGAACAAGAAGTTTGAAAGCAGACAAAGTGGAAGAGGTCGTGGTGGAAGATCTAGTGGACAATCTTATGGAGGCTGAAATGAAGATCACAAAAAGAAAGATGAGGCTAGTAGTAGTCAAGGTCAGAGGGGAAATAATTTCAATCAAAACAATAGAGATCAAAGAGGAAGAGGATGAGGACAAGGATCAGGAAGAGGAGGCTTATGTGGAACATGTTTTCACTGCGGAGAAGAAGGTCATAGGGCATATGAATGTCCTCAATGCCAAGGAAGGGCATATAGGAGAAATTATAGCTAGGCTAGAGTTGTACATGTGGACGAAGATGCAAAATCATCTCATTCTAAAGATTCTAAAGGAGGAGAAGCCCTAGTTAACATAAGAGTCTTGCTGGGTGGTGAAAATGAACCTGAGCAAAGGAGGAGCTTATTTTGTACTAGGTGCAAGTGTGAGAATAAGTGTTGTGATGTGATTATTGATAGTGAAAGTACTGACAATTTGGTGTCAAAAGAGATGGTAAAAAAGTTGAAGCTCAATAGGAAGAAACACCCACATTCATATCGGATCGCCTGGGTGTAGGATGACCATAAGGTTATGGTTAATGAACGGTGCCTAGTAAAGTTCAAGAATGGAAGGTACGATGATGAGGTACTATGTGATATCATACCTATGGATGCTTTTCATATGTTGCTAGGAAGGCTGTGGTAGTTTGATAGGCATGTTGTACATGATGGTCGTGCAAATACATATTCCCTGACAAAGGATGCAGTGCGACATAACCTAAAACCATTAAACAATATAGAAGAAAATGTATGTAGTAATGCAAGAATAACTTTTGTTGATGGAAGAAAATTCCTAGAGGGTATGAAGCATGAGAATATGTGTTTTGCCTTAATTCCAAAAGCTAGTAAGTAGGAAGTAGATGATGTGCTTGTAGAAGTTGCAAATCTATTGAATGAGTTTTAGGATGGATGATATTATGGACTGTTTGAGTGGAGCTATGTACTTCTCAAAGATAGATCTGAAGAGTGGATATCACCAGATTTAGATCAGAGAAGGAGATGAATGGAAGACTATCTTCAAAACAAAGGAGGGACTTTTTGAGTGGTTGGTCATGCCCTTTGGGCTAACCAATGCACCAAGCACTTTCATGCGACTCATGAATGAGGTCTTGAAAGAATTTCTGGGTAAGTTTGTCATTGTTTACCTAGATGATATTATGATCTTTAGTAAGACATTGGAGGAGAATCTTATTCATATTCATAGGGTTTTGGATAAGTTGAGGGAAGAAATTTTTTTGATTAATTTAAAGAAGTGTAGTTTTGTGAAGAAGGAGTTAGTGTATCTGGGATTTGTAGTTTCAGCAGAGGGACTTAAAATGGAACCAGAGAAAGTGTAGGCTATCCTAGAATGGCCTACTCCAAGGAGTGCTACTGAGGTAAGATCATTTCATTGTTTGGCTAGGTTTTATAGAAATTTTATCAGAAGTTTTAGCAGTATTTGTGGTCCCTTGACTGAAACAATGAGAGGAGATAGGAAAGAGTTTAAGTGGACTAAAGGGGCTAAGAAGAGTTTTGAGCTGTTAAAACAAAAGTTACAGAACAACCTATTTTCATACTTCCTGATTTTAATAAGGTGTTTCAACTAGAATGTGATGCTAGAGGTACTAGAATAGGAGCTATTTTGAGCCAAGATGGTAAATCTGTTGCATATTTTAGTGAGAAGTTAAATGATGCCAAGAGAAAATATTATGTTTATGATTAGGAATTCTATGCTATAATTCAAGCATTGAAGAAGTGGAGACACTATCTACTTCCTAAGGTGTTTGTTTTGTATACTAATAACCAAGCTTTGCAATATTTGAATAGTCAAGGAAAGTTGAATCAAAGACATTTGAAATGGGTTAAATTTTTTTAGATTTACACATTTATTTTGAAACATGAGAGTGGAAAGTCTAACAGAGTTGCAGATTCTCTTAGTAGAAGGAAAATTTTGCTAACAGAGATGCAGATCAAGGTGGTTGGATTCAAGGAACTCAAGAGTTTTTATCCAGAGGATCTTGATTTTGGTAAAGCTTGGAAAGCTTGTACAGAACTTGTTACTCTAGACAGAACGAAGTGGCTGGACTTCATCATTCAAGATGGAATGTTATTTAGAGGGAGCCAATTGTTCATTCCATGAAGTTCTATGAGGGAGAATCTCATCAAGGAGAAGCATAGCAGAGGATTGGCTAGACATTTTGGTCGAGATAAAACCCTTGCTCTTGTTAGCGAGAATTATCATTGGCCATAGTTGCAGCAAGATGTCAAGAAGTTTGTATAGAGTTGTAGAGTATGTCAAATGGAAAAAGGAGCAAAGAAAAATACAGGATTGTATTAGCCATTACCTGTACCAGAGAAGCCTTGGGAGGATATCAATATGGACTTTGTTCTTGGTTTACCAAGGACTCAATAGGGACATGATTCAATTTTTGTGGTGGTTGACAAGTTTTCAAAGATGACACATTTCATTCCCTGTAAGAAGACTAATGATGCTATTCATGTGGCTGGATTATTTTTCAAAGAAGTGGTGAGACTACATGGTCTGCCAAAGAGTATAGTTTTAGATCGAGACACTGAGTTTGTTGGATATTTCTGGCACACATTGTGGAAGAAGTTGAAGACAGCCTTGAAGTTTAGCTCATCACATCATCCACAAACTAATGGACAGACAAAGGTGGTGAATAGGAGTTTGGGGAATTTGCTGAGATGTTTGGTTCGAGATAAGCCAATAGGCTGGGATTTGATTTTACAATAGGAAAAATTTGCATACAATAATTCTGTCAACAAGAGCACTGGTAAATCACCATTCCAGATTATATTTGGAAGTAGTCCCACAAATGCTTGAGTTGAGGAAGACAGATAAAAGAGAGATAAGTAGTGTTGAAGCTAAGGATTTTGTAGAACATTTGAAGAACATCCATGAGGAGGTGAGGAAGCACATTACCAAGATGAATGCATAGTATAAAGCTAAGGCAGATGAGAGAAGGAGGCATAAAGAATTTCAGGTTGCAGATGAAGTCATGGTTCATTTGTGGAAGGAGAAATTTCCAGTTGGTACATATAACAAGTTGAAAATAAAGAAGTTTGGGTCATGTAAGATACTGAAGAAGCATGATTCAGAAAATGCTTATGAGGTAGAATTGCCAACTGAGTTGAATATTTTACCAGTATTTAACATTGCAGATCTGACAGAGTACCATGAAGGGGGTGTTGAAGGTGAGGTCACAAAAGCACAATGGAGTATTCCAGCTACTACTTTAGCTACCAAGGAGATTGAAGATATACTAGATAGTCATGTTGGAAGAAGCACAAGGAACATGACATATGAAGAGTATCTGGTCAAATGGAGAGGATGACCTGTAGAAGATTCATCATGGCTGACAAAGGAGGAGGTTGACTGTCTTGGTTTTCTTCTGCACACCTGAGACATGACAGGGTAACTTCTCAAATTACCCTAGGTGTCTGATACAGGAGCATCCTAGCTGTATGGGAAATCTTGCATCACCCAAAAATATGTATTTTCTATTCAATAAGGGCAATTTTGTACAAAGCTGCTCTTTTTGGAAACTTCTTATTTTTAGTAAGTTGGCCATTTGAACTCAGAATATTCTAATTTTTCAGGTGCAGGATCATCTTAGTCATATAAGCATGCCAGTTGAGTTTCATTGCCATACCATATGTATTGGCGAAGTTATAAATGATTTACTATTGAGATTTTAGGGTGCAAAACCTTTGAACTTAATTTTCAGGACCTTAGACCCTCCGGATCAAGGTAGAACCCCCAACTTAACAATGCTTCGCATGTTAGCCACTATAGATCGCGATCTCCCCTTTCTAAAAAGTGGTTATAATAGCCAATTGGAGCTACGGTTCAAAAGTTATGGCTTTCAGAAGTTGGGCTACCTAATCTCACATTTTGTCAATATTTAAAGCCGACCCCTTTGTAATAAAAGTGAAAAAGAATTAAATGCTAAGGGTAGTCGACCTTAATGGCTAGTTTTCTTGAACCTTCTCAGGCGGTGGAAAATTGTCTATTTAAGGAAGGCTCGCAGTCTTTTCTAGGGCAGTTCTGGGTGGTTATTTGAGGCTTTGTCCTATAGGTTATTATAAGGGATGCCCATGTGACTTTTGATGTTGTAATTCAGAAGTTTGTAATTCCATATTTGTGGAGCCAATAAGAATTGAATTTTCTATTCTTGCAAATTTTGGTTGTTTCTCTCTGTTTCTATTGTGTACTTGTGGTATTAAGGGGAGTCCCCTTCATCAAGGGCCTTAATGGTTAGATTTCTCAAACCTTCTCGGGTGGTGGAAAATTGCCTATTTAAGGAAGGCCCGTAGTCTTTTCTAGGGCAGTTCTGGGTGGTTATTTGAGGCTTAACCTACAGATTATTGTAAGGGATGCCCATGTAGCTTTTGATTTTTTAATTCTGAAGTTTGTAATTTCACATTTGCGGAGCCAATAAGAAGTCAATTTTCTGTTCTTGCAAATTTTGGTTGTTTCTCTCTTTTTCTATTTTGTACTTGTGGTATTAAAGGGAGTCCCCTTCATCAAGGGCCTTAATGCCTATATTTCTGGAACCTTCTCGAGTGGTGGAAAATTTGCTATTTAAGGAAGGCCCATAGTGTTTTCTAGGGAAGTTCTGGGTGGTTATTTGAGGCTTTTTCCTATAGATTATTGTAAGGGATGCCCATGTGGCTTTTGATGTTATAATTATGAAGTTTGTAATTCCACGTTTGTGGAGCCAATAAGAAGTCAATTTTTTATTCTTGCAAATTTTAGTTGTTTCTCTATGTTTCTATTGTGTACTTGTGGTATTAAGGGGAGCCCCCTTCATCAAGTGGTATCAGAGTGAGAAGTTCTTGAGTGTGTAGACAGATCACCAACTATGAGGCAATTTGCACCAGGACCGTGGTTAGGGTTTCACCGATAAGTACAAAAATGCCTCGATGAAAGGAGCGTGGTGGAAGAGCTGGAGGTGTGCCACCTGAGGTTAGAGCCCTCTAGAGACAAGTACAAGAATTGCAAGAAGAGTTTCATAGGGGCATGAATCTTACCATAAGAGAGTAAAGTGAGGATGAAACCGAAGTAGAAGGAGATTTTGATCAGGATGGCAAAATTCTGAACCAATAGGAGGAAAGGCTTTTCTGAGCCATTTCCAAGATCGAGAAAAGACCTAAGGTTGATGTTCCCACATTTTTGAGAAATATTAACCTAGAAGAGTTGATCGATTGAATCAATGAAATAGAAGAATATTTTGAGTATGAAGATATTGAGGATCTAGATAGGGTCAAATTTGCTAAGGCCTGACTGATGGGTCATGCGAAGATCTGGTGGAAGGATATTTAGTTGGAGTGAAATAGAAGAGGAAAGAATACAATCACAAGATGGGATCAGATGGTGGATAAATTAGAGCGACAATTCATTCTCTTTGATTATGAGCTTGATCTACTAAAGAAAATGCAAGGTTTGAAGCAAGCAGGGAAATCTGTCTAGGAGTATATGGAAGAGTTCTATCAAATCCTCATCAGAACACGCCATGTGAAAGTTGACAAGGAGAAAGTTGCCTGTTACCTTAATGGGTTGAGGTCAAGCATTCAGGAGGAGTTGAACCTGGTCTGAATGAATAATATTGAAGAGGCCTACTAGTTTTCCCTAAAGGTAGAGGAAAAGTTGAACAAGAATTTTGAAAGCAGGCAAAGTGAAAGAGGTTGTGCTGGAAGATCTGGTGGATGATTTTATGGAGGCCAAAATGAAGATCAGAAAAAGAAGGATAAGGCCAGTAGTAGTAAAGGTCAGAGGGGAAATAATTTCAATCAAAATAATAGAGATCAAAGAGGAAGAGGAAAAGGACAAGGATCAAGAAAAGGAGGCTTCCATGGAACATGTTTTCACTGTGGAAAAGAAGGTCATAGGGCATATGAATGTCATCAACGCCAAGGAAGGGTAGATAGAAGAAGTGAAAGCTAGGCTAGACTCACACATGTGGATGAAGATGCAAAATCATGTCATTCAGAAGATGTTGAAAGAGGTGAAGTCCTAGTTAACAAAAAAGTCTTGTTGAGTGGTGAAAATGAAGCTAAGCAAAGGAGGAGCTTGTTTCGCAATAGGTGCAAGTGTGAGAATAAGTGTTGTGATGTGATTATTGATAGAAGAAGTACTGAAAATCTGGTGTCAGGAGAGATGGCCACAAAGTTGAAGCTCAAGAGGTAGAAACACCCACATCCATACCGGATCACCTAGGTGTAGGACGACCACAAGGTCATTGTTAATTAATAGTGCCTAGTAAAGTTTAAGATTGAAAGGTACTATGATGAGGTACTATGTGATATCATACCTATGGATGCTTGTCATATGTTGTTGGGAAGGCTGTGGCAGTTTGATAGGCATGTTGTACATGATGGTCATGCAAATACATATTCCCTGACAAAGGATGGAGTGCAAGATAAGCTAAAACCATTGAACAATACAAAAGAAAAGGTATGTAGTAATGCAAGAATAACTTTTGTTGATGGAAGAAAATTCCTAGAGGGTATGAAGCATGAGAATATGTGTTTTGCCTTAATTCCAAAAGCTAGTAAAGAGGAAGTAGAAGATGTGAATATAGAAGTTGTAGATCTTTTGAATGAGTTTCAGGATATTGTATCTGATAATGTACCTGGTGGATTACAACCAATAAGGAAGATCAGTCATTAGATGGACTTGATCCCAGGAGCTAGTTTTCTAAATAAGGCAGCACACAGAATGACACCATCATAAAGTGAAGAATTGAACAAACAAGTGCAAGAGTTTTTGCAGAAGGGTTTGATTTGTGAGAGATTGAGTCTATGTGCTGTACCAGTATTTTTAGCACCAAAGAAGAATGGAGAATGGAGGATGTGCACAGATTCAAGGGCTATCAACAAGATCACAATCAAGTACAGATTTTCATTGTCATGAATGGATGATATTATGGACTATTTGAGTGGAGCTATGTACTTATCAAACATATATCTAAAGAGTGGATATCACCAAATTCAGATTATAGAAGGAGATGAATGGAAGACTATCTTCAAAACAAAGGAGGGAATTTTTGAGTGTTTGGTCATGCCCTTTGGGCTAACAAATGCACCAAGCACTTTCATGCAACTCATGAATGAGGTCTTGAAAGAATTTCTAGGTAAGTTTGTCATTGTTTACCTATATGATATTCTGATCTTTAGTAAGACATTAGAGGAGCATATAATGCATATTCGTAGGGTTTTGGAGAAGTTGAGGAAGAATTTTTTTTTGATTAATTTCAAGAAGTGTAGTTTTGTGAAGGAGTTAGTGTATTTGGGATTTGTAGTTTCAGTAGAAGGATTGAAAATGGAACCAGAGAAAGTGCAGGCTATCCTAGAATGGCCTACTCTAAGGAGTGCTACTGAGGTAAGATCATTTCATGGTTTGTCTAGATTTTACATAAAATTTATCAAAATTTTAGCAGTATTTGTGGTCCCTTGACTAAAACAATGAGAGCGGATAGGAAAGAGTTTATGTGGACTAAAGGGGCTAAGAAGAGTTTTGAACTGTTAAAACAAAAAGTTACAAAACAACCTATTTTAGCACTTCCTAATTTTAATAAGGTGTTTCAAGTAGACTATGATGCTAGCGGTACTGGAATAGGAGCTATTTTGAACCAAGACGGTAAACCTGTTGCATATTTCAGTGAGAAGTTAAGTGATGCCAAGAGAAAATATTTTGTTTATGATCAGGAATTTTATGCTATAATTCAAGCATTGAAGAAGTGGAGACACTATCTACTTCCTAAGGAAAGTTGAATCAAAGACATTTGAAATGGGTTGGGTTTTTGCAGAGTTACACATATCTTTTGAAACACAGTAGTGCAAAGTCTAATAGAGTTGAAGATGCTCTTAGCAGAAGGAAACTTTTGCTAACATAGATGTAGATCAAGGTAGTTGGATTCAAGGAACTCAAGATTCTGTATCTAGAGGATCCTAATTTTGGCGAAGCTCGGAAAGCTTGTACATTTTTGTTACTCTAGACATAACGAAGTGGGTGGACTTCATCATTCAGGATGGAATGTTATTCAGAGGGAGCCAGTTGTGCATTCCATCAAGTTCTATGAGGGAGAATCTCATCAAAGAGAAGCATAGAAAATGATTGGCTGGAAATTTTGGTCGAGATAAAACCCTTGCTCTAGTTAGCGAGAATTATTATCGGCCACAGTTGCAGCAAGATGTCAAGAAGTTTGTATAGAGTTGTAGAGTATGTCAAATGACAAAAGGAGAAAAGCATAATATAGGATTGTATCAGCCATTACCTATACCAGAGAAGCCTTGGGATGATATCAATATGGACTTTGTTCTTGGTTTACCAAGGACTCAACAGGGACATGATTCAATTTTTGGGGTGGTTGACAGGTTTTCAAAGATGGCTCATTTCATTCCCTGTAAGAAGACTAATGATGCTATTCATGTGGCTGAATTGTTTTTCAAAGAAGTGGTGAGACTACATGGTCTGCCAAACAGTATAGTTTCAGATCAAGACACTAAGTTTGTTGGATATTTTTGGCACACATTATGGAAGAAGTTGAAGATAGACTTGAAGTTTAGCTCATCACGTCATCTGCAAACTGATGGACAAAAAGAGGTGGTGAATAGGAGTTTGAGGAATTTGCTAATATGGTTGGTTGGAGATAAGCCAACAGGCTAGGATTTGATTTTACCACAACTATAATTTGCATACAATAATTCTATCAACAGGAGCACTTGTAAATCACCATATCAGATTGTATTTGGAAGTAGTCGTTGAAATGCTTGAGAGTTGAGGAAGATAGATAAAAGAGAGATAAGTAGTGCTGAAGCTAAGGATTTTGTAGAACATCCATGAGGAGGTGAGGAAGCACATTACCAAGATGAATGCATAGTATAAAGCTAATACAGATTTGAGAAGGAAGCATAAATAATTTCAAGTTGTAAATGAAGTCATGGTTCATTTGCAGAAGGAGCGATTTCTAGTTGGTACATATAACAAGTTGAAAATGAAGAAGTTTGGGCCATATAAGATACTAAAGAAGCATGACTCAGGAAATTCTTATGAGGTATAATTGCCTACTGAGTTGAATATTTCACCTGTATTTAACATTGCAGATTTGACAGAGTACCATGAAGGGGGTGTTGAAGGTGAGGTCACAGAAGCACAATAGAGTATTCCAGCTACTACTTTAGCTACCAAGGAGATTGAAGATATACTAGATATTCGTGTTGGAAGAAGCACAAGGAATAGGAAATATGAAGAGTATCTAGTCAAATAGAGAGGATGACTTGTAGAAGATTCATCATGGCTGACAAAGGAGGAGGTTGACCATCTTGGTTTTCCTCTGCACACCTGAGATGTGATAGGGTCACTTCTCAAATTACCTAGGGTGTCTGATGCAGGAGCATCCTAGGTATAAGGGCAATCTTGCCTCACCCAAAAATATGTGTTTTCTATTCAATAAGGGCTATTTTGTACAAAGTTGCTATTTTTGGAAACTTGCTATTTTTAGTAAATTGGCCATTTGAACTCAGAATGTTCTAATTTTATAGGTGAAGGATCATCTTATTCATATAAGCATACGAGTTGAGTTTCATTGGCATAGCATCTATATTGGTGAAGTTATTAAGGATTTACCGTTGAGATTTTAGGGTGAGAAACCTTTGAGCTCAATTTTCAAGACCTTAGAGGCTCTGGATCAGGATCTAACCCCTGGATTACTAGCGCTATGCAAATCAGCCATTCTAGATCGCGATCTCCCCTTTCTGGAAAGTGGTTATAATAGCCAATTTGAGGTACGGGTCAAAAGTTATGGCTTCAGGAAGTTGGGCTACCTAATCTCATATTTTGTAAATATTTAAAGCTGACCCTTTTGTACTAAAAGTGAAAAAGAATTAAATGCTAAGGGTGGTCGGCCTTAATGGCTAGATTTTTCGAACCTTCTCGGGTGGTGGAAAATTTTCTATTTAAGGAAGGCTCATAGTCTTTTCTAGGGTAGTTCTGGGTGGTTATTTGAGGCTTTGTCCTAAAGATTATTGTAAGGGATGCCCTTGTGGCTTTTGATGTTGTAATTCTGAAGTTTGTAATTCCACATTTGTGGAGCCAAAAAGAAGTCAATTTTCTATTCTTGCAAATTTTGGTTGTTTTTCTCTATTTCTGTTGTGTACTTGTGGTATTAAGGGGAGTCCCCTTCATCAAGGGCCTTAATGGGTAGATTTTTGGAGCCTTCTCAGGTGATGAAAAATTGCCTATTTAAGGAAGGCCCATAGTCTTTTCTAGGGTAGTTCTGGGTGGTTATTTGAGGCTTTATCCTATAAATTATTGTAAGGGATGCCCATGTGGCTTTCGATGTTGTAATTCTGAAGTTTGTAATTCCACATTTGTGGAGCCAATAAGAAGTCAATTTTCTATTCTTGCAAATTTTGGTTGTTTCTCTCTATTTCTATTGTGTACTTGTGGTATTAAGGGGATTCCCCTTCATCAAGGGCCTTAATGGCTAGATTTCTGGAACCTTCTTGGGTGGTGGAAAATTATCTATTTAAGGAAGGCCCGTAGTCTTTTCTAGGACAGTTCTGGGTTGTTATTTGAGCCTTTTTCCTACATATTATTCTAAGGGATGCCCATGTGGCTTTTGATATTGTAATTCTAAATTTTTTAATTCCACATTTGTGGAGCCAATAAGAAGTCAATTTTCTATTCTTGCAAATTTTGGTTGTTTCTCTCTATTTTTTTTATGTACTTATGGTATTAAGGGGAGCCCCCTTCATCAAGTGGTATCAGAGTGAAAAGTTCCTGAGTGTGTAGACAGATCATCGACTATGAGGCAGTTTGCACCAGGACCGTGGTTAGGGTTTCAGTGATCTATACAAAAATGCCTCCATGAAGGGAGCATGGTGGAAGAGCTGGAGGTGTGCCACCTGAGGTTAGAGCCCTCCAGAGACAAGTACAAGCATTTCAGGAAGAGATTTGTAGAGGCATGAATCTTTCCATAAGAGAGGAAAGTGAGGATGAAGCCGGAGTAGAAGGAGATTTTGATTAGGAATGCAAAATTCTAAACCAAGAGGAGGAAAAGATTTTCTGGGCCATTTCAAAGATTGGGAAAAGACCTAATCTTGATGTTCCCACATTTTTGGGAAATCTTAACCTAGAAGAGTTGATCAATTGGATCAATGAAATAGAAGATGATTTTGATTATGAAGATATTGAGGATCCTGATAGGATCAAATTTGCGAAGGCCTGACTGAAGGGTCATGCAAAGATCTAGTGGTAGGAGATTCAGTTGGAGTGAAATAGAAGAGGAAAGGAGAAAATCACAAGATGGGGTCAGGTGGTGGATAAATTGAAGCAAAAACTCATTCCTATTGATTATGAGCTCGATCTAATGAGGAAAATGCAAGGTTTGAAGCAAGCAGGGAAATCTGTCTAGGAGTATACCTAAGAGTTCTATCGAATCCTCATTAGAACAGGCCATAAGGAAGCTAACAAGGAGAAATTTTCCCATTACCTTAATGGGTTGAGCCCGAGAATTAAGGAGGAGTTGAACCTGATCTAAATGAATAGTATTGAAGAGGCCTACCAAGTTTTCCTAAAGGTAGAGGAAAAGCTGAACAAGAAGTTTGAAAGAAGGCAAAGAGGAAGAGGTCGTGGTCGAAGATCTAGTGGATGATCTTATGGAGGCTCAAATGAAGATCAAAAAAGGAAGGATGAGGCCAGTAGTAGTCAAGGTCAGAGGGGAAATAATTTAAATTAAAATAATAGAGATCAGAGAGGATGAGGATGAGGATAAGGATCAGGAAGAGGAGGCTTCCGCGGAACATGTTTTCACTGTGGAGAAGAACGTCATAGGGCATATGAATATCTTCAATACCAAGGAAGGGCATATAGGAGAAATGACAGCCAGGATAGAGTCACACATGTGGATGAAGTTCCAAGGAGGAGAAGTCCTAGTTAACAGAAGAGTCCTGTTGAGTGGTGAAAATGAACATGAGCAAAGGAGGAGCTTGTTTTGCACTAGGTGCAAGTGTGAGAATAAGTGTTGTGATGTGATTATCGATAGCGAAAGTACTAAAAATCTGGTGTCAGTAGAGATGGTCACAAAGTTGAAGTTCAAGAGGCAGAAACACCCACATCCATACCGGATCACCTGGGTGTAGGATGAACACAAGGTCATGGTTAATGAACAGTGCCTAGTAAAGTTCAAGATTGGAAGGTACAATGATGAGGTACTATGTGATATCATACCTATGGATGCTTGTCATATGTTGCTCGGAAAGCCATGAAAGGTTGATAGGAATGCTCTACATGATGGCCATACAAATACATATTCCCTTATAAGGGATGGATTGTGACATAAGATAAAACCATTAAACAATACAGAAGAAAAGGTATGTAGTAATGCAAGAATAAAGTTTGTTGATAGAAGAAAATTCCTAGAGGGTATGAAGCATGAGAATATGTGTTTTCCCTTAATTCCAAAAACTAGTAAAGAGGAAGTAGAAGATGTGCCTATAGAATCTGCAGATCTATTGAATGAGTTTCAAGATATTGTATTCGATAATGTGCCTGATGGATTACCACCAATAAGGAACATGACATATGAAGAGTATCTGGTCAAATGGAGAGGTTGACCTATAGAAGATTCATCATGGCTGACAAAGGAGGAGGTTGACCATCTTGGTTTTCCTCTACACACCTGAGACATGACAGGATCACCTCTCAAATTACCCTGGGTGTCTGATGCAGGAGCATCTTGGGTGTATGGGCAATCTCACATCACCCAAAAATATGTGTTTTCTATTCAATAAGAGCTATTTTTTACAAAGTTGTTATTTTTGGAAACTTGTTTACAAAGCTTTTATTTTTGGAAACTTGCTATTTTTAGTAAGTTGGCCATTTGAACTCGAAGCTACAGTTCAAAAGTTATGGCTTCCAGAAGTTGGGCTACCTAATCTCATATTCTGTAAATATTTAAAGTCGACCCTTTTGTAATAAAAGCAAAAAAGAATTAAATGCTAAGGGTAGTCGGCCTTAATGGCTAGATTTCTGGAACCTTCTTGGGCGGTGGAAAATTGCCTATTTAAGGAAGGCCCATAGTCTTTTCTAGGGCACTTCTGGATGGTTATTTGAGTCTTTGTCCTAGAGATTATTGTAAGGGATGCCCATATGACTTTTGATGTTGTAATTCTGAAGTTTATAATTCCACTTTTGTGGAGCCAATAAGAAGTCAATTTTCTATTCTTGCAAATTTCTGTTGTTTCTCTCTATTTCTGTTGTGTAATTGTGGTATTAAGGGGAGTCCCCTTCATCAAGGGCCTTAATGGATAGATTTTTGGAACCTTCTCGGGCAGTGGAAAATTGCCTATTTAAAGAATGCCTGTAGTCTTTTCTAAGGCAGTTCTGGATGGTTATATGAGGCTTTTTCCTACAAATGTTTGTAAGGGATACCCATGTAGCTTTTGATGTTGTAATTTTGAAGTTTGTAATTCCACATTTGTGGAGCTAATAAGTAGTCAATTTTCTGTTCTTGCAAATTTTGATTGTTTCTCTCTGTTTCTATTGTGTACTTGTGGTATTAAGGGGAGTCCCTTTCATCAAGGGCCTTAATGGCTAGATTTCTGGAACCTTCTCAGGTTGTGAAAAATTGCCTATTTAAGGAAGGCCTATAGTCTTTTCTAAGGTAGTTCTAGGTGGTTATTTGAGGCTTTGTCCTATAGATAAATATAAGGGATGCCCATGTGGCTTTTGATGTTGTAATTCTGAAGTTTGTAATTCCACATTTTTGGAGCCAATAAGAAGTCAATTTTCTATTCTTCCAAATTTTGGTTGTTTATCTCTATTTCTATTGTGTACTTGTGCTATTAAGGGGAGTCCCCTTCATCAAGTGGTATCAGAGTGAGAAGTTCCTGAGTGTGTAGATAGATTGCCAACTTTGAGACATTTTGTACGAGGACCCTGGTTAGGGTTTTAGTGATAAGTATAAAAATGCCTCCACGAAGGGAGTGTGGCAGAAGAGCCGGAGGTGTGCTACCTGAGGTTAGAGCCCTCCAGAGACAAGTACAAGCATTGTAGGATGAGATTACCAAAGGCATGAATCTTGTCATAAGAGAGGAAAGTGAGGATGAAGCTGATGTAGAAGGAGAATTTGATTAGGAAGGAAAAATTCTAACCCAAGAGGAGGAAAGGCTTTTCCTGGCCATTTCCAAGATCGGGAAAAGTCCTAAGCTTGGTGTTCCCACATTTTTGGGAAATACTAACCTAGAAGAGTTGATCGATTGGATTAATGAAATAGAAGAATATTTTGAGTATGAAGATATTGAGGATCCTAATAGGGTCAAATTTGTGAGGGCCTGACTTAAGGGTCATGTGATGATCTGGTGGCATGAGATTTAGTTGGAGTGAAATAGAAAAGGAAAGGAGAAAATCACAAGATGGGATCAGATGCTGGATAAATTGAAACAATAGTTCATTCCTATTGATTATGAGCTTGATCTACTGAAGAAAATGCAAGGTTTGAAGCAAGCAGGGAAATATGTCCAGGAGTATATGGAAGAGTTCTATCAAATTCTCATCAGAACAGGCCATGCAAAAGCTGACAAGGAGAAATTTTCCTGTTACCTTAATGGGTTGAGGCTGAGCATTCAAGAGGAGTTGGACCTGATCCAAATGAACAGTAATGAAGAGGCCTAACAGTTTGCCCTAAAGGTAGAGGAAAAGCTGAATAAGAAGTTTGAAAGAAGGCAAAGTGGAAGAGGTCATGGTGGAAGATCTAATGGATGATCTTATGGAGGCCGAATGAAGATCAAAAAAAGAAGGATGAGGCCAATAGTAGTCAAGGTCAGAGGGAAAATAATTTTAATCAAAATAATAGAGATAAAAGAGAAAGAGGATGAGGAAAAGCATTAGGAAGAGGAGGCTTCCATGGAACATGTTTTCACTATGGAGAAAAAGGTCATAGGGCATGTTAATGGCCTCAACACCAAGGGAAGATAGGAGAAATGACAGCTAGGCTAGAGTCGCACATGTGGATGAAGATGCAAAATCATCTCATTCTAAAGATGCTAAAGCTGGAAAAGTCCTAGTTAACAGAAGAGTCCTGCTGAGTGTTTCAAATGAACCTGAGCAAAGAAGGAGCTTGTTTCGCACTAGGTGCAAGTGTGAGAATAAGTGTTGGGATGTGATTATTGATAGCAGAAGTACTAATAGTCTAGTGTCAGAAGAGATGGTCACAAAGTTGAATCTCAAGAGGTAGAAACACCCACATCCATACTGGATCTCCTAGGTGCAGGATGACCACAAGGTCATGGTTAATGAACAGTGCCTAGTAAAGTTCAAGATTAGAAGGTACTATGATGAGGTACTATGTGATATCATACCTATGGATGTTTTTCATATGTTGCTGGGAAGGCTGTGGAAGTTTGATAGGCATTTTATACATGATGGCCATGCAAATACTTATTCCCTGACAAAGGATGGAGTGCAATATAAGCTAAAACCATTGAATAATATAGAAGAAAAGGTATGTAGTAATGGAAGAATAACTTTTGTTAATGGAAGAAAATTCTTAGAGGGTATGAAGCATGAGAATATGTGTTTTGCCTTAATTCCAAAAGATAGTAAAGAGGAAGTAGAAGATGTGCCTGTAGAAGTTGCAAATCTGTTGAATGAGTTTCAAAATATTGTATCTGATAATGTGCTTGATGGATTACCACTAGTAAGGAAGATTAGTCATCAGATGGACTTGATCTCAGGAGCCAGTTTGCCAAATAAGGTAACACACAAAATGACACCAGCAGAAAGTGAAGAATTGAACAGACAAGTGCAAGAGTTGTTCCAGAAGGGTTTGATTCATGAGAGCTTGAGTCCATGTGCTGTACCAGTAGTATTAGAACCAAAGAAGAATATAGAATGGAGGAATTGCAGAGAATCTAGGGCTATCAACAAGATCAAAATCAAATATAGATTTCCATTTCCACAGATGGATGATATTATGGACTGTTTGAGTGGAGCTGTGTACTTCTCAAAGATAGATCTGAAGAGTGGATATCACCAGATTTGGATCAAAAAAGGAGATGAATGGAAGATTGTCTTAAAAAGAAAGGAGGGAATTTTTGAGTGGTTGGTCATGCCCTTTGGGCTAACTAATGCACCAAGCACTTTCATGTGGCAAAATAAATGAGGTCTTGAAAGAATTTTTGGGTAAGTTTTTCATTGTTTACCTTGATGATATTCTGATCTTTAGTAATACATTGGAGGAGCATCTAATGCATATTTGTAGGGTTTTAGAGAAGTTGAGGGAGGAAATTTTTTTGATTAATTTGAAGAAGTGCAGTTTTGTGAAGGAGTTAGTGTATCAAGGATTTTTTTTTTTAGCAGAAGGACTAAAAATGGAACCAGAGAAAGTGCAGGCTATCCTAGAATGGCCTACTCCAAGGAGTGCTACTGAGGTAAGATCATTTCATAGTTTGGCTAGCTTTTACAGAAAGTTTATCAGAAGTTTTAACAGTATTTGTGCTCCCTTGACTGAAACAATAAGAGGGGATAGGAAAGAGTTTAAGTGGACTAAAGGGGCTGAGAAGAGTTTTGAACTGTTAAAATAAAAAGTTACAGAACAACCTATTTTAAGACTTCCTGATTTTAATAATGTGTTTCAAGTAGACTGTGATGCTAGTGGTACTGGAATATGAGCTTTTTTGAGCCAAAACATCAAACATCTTGCATATTTCAGTGAGAATTTAAATGATGCCAAGAGAAAATATTATGTTTATGATCATGAATTTTATGCTATAATTCAAGCGTTGAAGAAGTGGAGACACTATCTACTTCCTAAGGAGTTTGTTTTGTATACTGATCACCAAGCTTTACAATATTTGAATAGTCAAGGAAAGTTGAATCAAAGACATTTGAAATGGGTTGAATTTTTGCAGAATTACACATTTGTTTTGAAACACAGCAGTGGAAAGTCTAATAGATTTGCAGATGCTCTTAGCAAAGGAAACTTTGGCTAATAGAGATGCAGATCTAGGTGGTTGTATTCAAGGAACTCAAGAGTTTGTATCCAGAGGATCTTGATTTTGGTGAAGCTTGGAAAGCTTGTACAGAACCTATTACTCTAGACAGAATGAAGTGGCTGGACTTCCTCATTTAGGATGGAATGTTATTTAGAGGGAGCCTATTGTGCATTCCACAAAGTTTTATGAGGGAGAATCTCATCAAGGAGAAGCATAGCAGAGGATTGGCTAGATATTTTGGTTGAAATAAAACCCTTGCTCTGGTTAGCGAGAATTATCATTGGCCACAGTTGCAACAAGATGTCAAAAAGTTTGTATAGAGTTGTAGAGTATGTCAAATGGAAAAAGGAGCAAAGCAAAATACAGGATTGTATCAGCCATTACCTGTACCAGAGAAGCCTTGGGAGGATATTAGTATGGAATTTGTTCCAAGTTTTCCAAGGACTCAGTGGGGACATGATTCAATTTTTGTGGTGGTAGATAGGTTTTCAAAGATGGCACATTTCATTCCCTATAAGAAGACTAATGATGCTATTCATGTGGCTGAATTTTTTTTCAAAGAAGTGGTGAGACTACATGGTCTGCCAAAGAGTATAGTTTCAGATTGAGACACTAATTTTATTGGATATTTTTGGCGCACATTGCGGAAGAAGTTGAAGATAGACTTGAAGTGCAACTCATCACATCATCCACAAACTAATGGACAAACATATGTGGTGAATAGGAGTTTGGGGAATTTGCTAAGATGTTTGATTTGAGATAAGTCAACAGGCTGGGATTTGATTTTACCACAGGCAAAATTTGCATACAAAAATTCTGTCAAAAGGAGCACTGGTAAAGCACCATTCTAGATTGTATTTGGAAGTAGTCCTAGAAATGCTTTAGAGTTGAGGAAGATATACAAAGGAGAAATAATTAGTGATGAAGCTAAGGATTTTGCAGAACATTTGAATAACATCCATGAGGAAGTGAGGAAGCACATTACCAAGATGAATGCATAGTATAAAGCTAAGGCAAATGAGAGGAATCATAAAGAAATTCAGGTTGGAGATGAATTCATGGTTCATTTGAAGAAGGAGAGATTTCTAGTTGGTACATATAACCAGTTGAAAATGAAGAAGTTTGGGCCATGTAAGATACTAAAGAAGAATGATTCAGGAAATGCTTATAAGGTAGAATTGCCTACTAAGTTGAATATTTCACCAGTATTTAACATTGTAGATTTGACAGAGTACCATGAAGGGGGTGTTGAAGGTGAGGTCGCAGAAGCACAATGGAGTATTTCAGCTACTACTTTAGCTACCAAGGAGATTGAAGATATACTAGATAGTCGTGTTGGCAGAAGCACAAGAAACAAGACATATGAAGAGTATATGATCAAATGGAGAGGATGAACTATAGATGATTCATCATGGCTGACAAAGGAGGAGGTTGACCATCTTGGTTTGCCTTTGCACACCTTAGACGTGACAGGGTCACTTCTCAAATTACCCTAGGTGTCTGATGCAGGAGCATCCTTGGTGTAAGGGCAATCTTGCATCACCCAAAAATATGTGTTTTCTATTTGTACGCCTCTCTCTCCGGTTTCCCACAGCTTTCCAAGGGTAGGGGTTAGTAGCCAAGGTTCACAAGTGCATACAAATCTATTACGCAGTAACTACTAAACGAATGATCAAAACTTAAGCAATAAAATGTACAAACAATGAAAAGGAAGACAAATGAATGCAAACCCTTCGAAGCTTGAAGCTTCTATTGTCTCTCTCTACTCCTTCCGAAACGATGTTCTTGATGCTCAGTATTGGCTGGGCAGCGTCTATGACTTGAGAAGCGTCGAGATGTTGATAATTGCAAAGTGTGTGTGTGTGTGATCGCAAGATGGCTTTGAATGTTGACAGCGTAATGGTGCTTGAAGCTTGAAATCATGGATCCTTCAAATGGTTATGAAGGGTTTATTATATAGGAATTGGTGATGAAATGAGTGGTTGAGATCAATCCCAGAGATGGAGAGATGAACGGTTGTGATCAAAAGTAGCAGGAGAGATCCACAGTAAACTCCACCTCTTTATTTGGTTAAGAGGAGATAGAGTTTGGTTAACTGAGGAGCTAATTGTGAGTTACCTTTTTGAACTGAAGAGGTGGGTGAAGTTACCCATGTGAAC
>MU223957.1:300677-318917 GCA_018584345.1 Thuja plicata | reverse complement strand
GTTTAATTAATTAAATAATGGTAATTAATCAATTAAAGCTTAATTAATTAAATAAAATTAATTATTTAATTAATTTTGGAGATTGGATTAGATGATTTGAGAAATGAATTTAGAGGAAAATAGATGATTAATTAATGATTAAGAAACCATTAATTAATAGATGAAAATTAGGGTTTTTAATGTAAAGTTGCAAGCCTGTCCATTTTAGGGTGTCTACACTATTCAATAAGGGTTATTTTATACAAAGCTGCTATTTTTGGAAACTTGCTATTTTTAGTGAGTTGGCCATTTGAACTCAGAATGTTCTAATTTTTCATGTAATGGATCATCTTAGTCATATAAGTAGGCCAGTTGAAGTTCATTGCCATAGCATCTATATTGGCAAAGTTATTAAGGATTTACTCTTAAAATTTTAGGGTGCGAAACCTTTGAGCTCAATTTTTAGGACCTTAGAGGCTCTGGATAGAGGTCGAACCCTCAGTTGACTAGCGCTTCTCCTATAACCCACTGTAGATTGTGATCTCCCCTTTCTAGAAAGTGATTATAATAGCCAATCGGAGCTACGGTTCAAAATTTATGGCTTTCAGAAATTGGGCTACCTAATCTCATATTTTGTAAATATTTGAAGCTGACCCTTTTGTAATAAAATTTAAAATGAATTAAATGCTAAGGGTAGTCATCCTTAATGGCTAGATTTATGGAACCTTCTCAGGCGATGGAAAATTTCCTATTTAAGGAAGGCCCATAGTCTTTTCTAGGGCAGTTCTAGGTGGTTATTTGAGGCTTTGTCTTACAGATTATTGTAAGGGATGCCCACATAGATTTTGATGTAATTCTGAAGTTTGTAATTCCATATTTGTGGAGCCAATAAGAAGTCAATTTTTTGTTCTTGAAAATTTTGGTTGTTTCTCTCTATTTCTGTTGTGTACTTGTGGTATTAAGGGGATTCACCTTTATCAAGGGGCTTAATGGCTAGATTCCTAGAACCTTCTCAGATGGTGGAAAATTGCCTATTTATGGAAGGCCCTTAGTCTTTTCTAGGGAAGTTTTGGGTGGTTATTTGAGGCTTTGTCCTACAGATTATTGTAAGGGATGCCTGTGGGGCTTTTGATGTTTTAATTCTAAAGTTTGTAATTCCACATTTGTGGAGCCAATAAGAAGTCAATTTTATGTTCTTTCAATTTTTGGTTATTTCTCTTTGTTTCTATTGTGTACTTGTGGTATTAAGGGGGGTCCCCTTCATTGAGTGCCTTAATGGCTAGATTCTTGGAACCTTCTTAGGTGGTGGAAAATTGCCTATTTAAGGAAGGCCTGTAGTCTTTTCTAGGGAATTTCTAGGTGGTTATTTGAGGCTTTGTCCTATAGATTATTGTAAGGGATGCCCATGTGGCTTTTGATGTTGTAATTCTGATGTTTGTAATTCCACATTTGTGGAGCCAATAAGAAGTCAATTTTCTGTTCTTGCAAATTTTGGTTTTTTCTCTCTGTTTCTGTTGTGTACTTGTAATATTAAGGGGAGTCCCCTTCATCAAGGGCCTTAATGACTAGATTTCTGGAACCTTCTCGGGTGGTGAAAAATTCTCTATATTTAAGAAAGGCCCGTAGTCTTTTCGAGGGCAGTTCTGGGTTTTTATTTGAGGTTTTTTCCTATAGATTATTGTAAGGGATGCCAATGTGGCCTTTGATATTGTAATTCTAAAGTTTGTAATTCCATATTTGTGGAGCCAATAAGAAGTCAATTTTCTATTCTTGCAAATTTTGGTTATTTCTCTTTGTTTCTATTGTGTACTTGTGGTATTCAAGGGAGTCCCCTTCATCAAGTGGTATCAGAGCGAGAAGTTCCTGAGTGTGTAGACAGATCGTTGACTGTGAGTTAGTTTGCACTAGGACCATGGTTAGGGTTTTAGCAATAAGTACAAAAATTCCTCTAGGAAGGGAGCGTGGCAGAAGAGCTGGAGGTGTGCCACCGAAGGTTGGAACCCTCCAGAGACAAGTACAAGCATTGCAGGAAGAGATTGGTAGAGGCATGAATCTTTTTGTAAGAGAGGAAAGTGACGATGAAGCCGAAGTAGAAGGAGATTTTGATCAGGAAGGAAAAATTCTAAACCAAGAGGAGGAAAGGCTTTTTCAGGCCGTTTCCAAGATCAGGAAAAGACCTAAACTTGATGTTCTCACATTTTTGGGAAATCTTAACCCAGAAGAGTTGATCGATTGGATCAATGTAATAGAATAATATTTTGAGTATGAAGATATTGAGGATCCTGATACGGTCAAATTTCCAAAGGCCTGACTAAAGGGTCATGCGAAGATCTGGTGGTAAGAGATTCAGTTGGAGTGAAATAGAAGAGGAAAGGAGAAAATCATAGGATGGGATCAAATGGTAGATAAATTGAAGCAATAGTTCATTCTTATTGATTATGAGCTTGATATACTGAAGAGAATGCAAGGTTTGAAGCAAGTAGGGAAATCTGTCTAGGAGTATATAGAAGAGTTCTATCAAATCCTCATCAGAATAGGCCATGCGGTAGCTGACAAGGAGAAAGTTTCCCATTACATTAATGGGTTGAGGCAGAGCATTCAGGAGGATTTGAGCCTGATCCAAATGAATACTATTGAAGAGGCCTACTAGTTTTCCATAAAGGTAGAGGAAAAGCTGAACAAGAAGTTTGAAAATAGGCAAAGTGAAAGAGGTCATGGTGGAAGATCTGGTGGACGATCTTATGGAGGCCAAAATGAAGATCAGAAAAGAAGGATGGGGCCAGTAGTAGTCAAGGTTAGAGGGGAAATAATTTCAATCAAAATAATAGAGATCAAAGAGGAAGAGGATGAGGACAAGGATCAGGAAGAGGAGGCTTCCATGGAACATGTTTTCACTGAGGAGAAGAAGGTCATAGGGCATATGAATGTCCTCAACATGAAGGAAGGGAAGATAGGAGAAATGATGGCTAGGCGAGAGTCCTACATGTGGACTAAGATGCAAAATCATCTCATTCTGAGGATGTTGAAGGAGGAGAGGTTCTAGTTAAGAGAAGAGTCGTGCTGAGTGGTGAAAATGAAGCTGACCAAAGGAGGAGCTTGTTTCACACTAGGTGCAAGTGTGAGAATAAGTGTTGTGATGTGATTATTTATAGAGGAAGTACTAACAATCTAGTGTCAAAAGAGATGGTCACAAAGTTGAAGCTTAAGAGGTAGAAACACCCACATCCATACCAGATTGCCTATGTGCAAGATGACCACAAGGTCATGGTTAATGAACAGTGCCTAGTAAAATTCAAGATTGGAAGGTACTATGATGAGATACTATGTGATATCATACCTATGGATGCTTGCCATATGTTTCTAGGAAGGTCATGGCAGTTTGATAGGCATGCTATATATGATGGTCGTGCAAATACATATTCCCTAACAAAGGATGGAGTGCGACATAAGCTAAAACTATTGAACAATACAGAAGAAAAGCTATGTAGTAATGCAAGAATAACTTTTGTTGATGGAAGAAAATTCCTAGAGGGTATGAAGCATGAGAATATGTGGTTTTCCCTAATTTCAAAAGCTAGTATAGAGGAAGTAGAAGATGTGCCTGTAGAAGTTAGAAAACTGTTGAATGAGTTTTAGGATATTGTATCTTATAATGTGCCTGATGGATTACCACTAGTAAGGAATATTAGTCATCAGATGGACGTGATCCCAGGAGCTAGTTTGTCAAATAAGGTAGCACATAGAATGACACTAGCAGAAAGTGAGGAATTGAACAGACAAGTGCAAGAATTGTTGTAGAAGGGTTTGATTCGTGAGAGCTTGAGTCCATATGCTGTACTAGAATTATTAGCACCAAATAAGTATGGAGAATGGTGGATGTACACAGATTCTAGGGCTATCAACAAGATCACAATCAAATATAGATTTCCATTTCCGTAGATGGATGATATTATGGACTGTTTGAGTGGAGCTGTGTACTTCTCAAAGATAGATCTAAAGAGTAGATATCACCAGATTCAGATCAGAGAAGGATATGAATGGAAGAATGTCTTCAAAAAAAAGGAGGGACTTTTTGAGTGGTTGGTCATGCCCTTTGGGCTAACCAATGCACAAAGTACTTTCATGCGGCTCATGAATGAGGTCTTGAAAGAATTTCTAGGTAAGTTTGTCATTGTTTACCTAGATGATATTCTGATCTTTAGTAAGACATTGGAGGAAAATCTAATGCATATTCGTAGGGTTTTGGAGAAGTTGAGGGAAAATTTTTTTTGATTAATTTGAAGAAGTGCAATTTTATGAAGGAGTTAGTGTATTTGGAATTTGTAGTTTCTAGAGAAGGAATGAAAATGGAACTAGAGAAAGTGTAGGCTATCCTAGAATGGCCTACTTCATGGAGTGCTACTGAGGTAAGATCATTTCATGGTTTAACTATCTTTTATAGAAAGTTTATTAGAAGTTTCAACAGTATTTGTGGTCCCTTGACTGAAACAATGAGAGGGGATAGGAACGAGTTTAAGTGGACTAAGGGGGCTGAGAAGATTGTTGAACTGTTAAAACAAAAAGTTATAGAACAACCTATTTTAGCACTTCCTAATTTTAATAAGGTGTTTCAAGTAGACTGTGATGCTAGTGGTACTGGAATAGGAGCTTTTTTGAGCCAAGATGGTAAACCTGTTGCATATTTTAGTAAGAAGTTAAATGATGCCAAGATAAAATATTTTGTTTATGATCAAGAATTTAATGCTATAATTCAAGCATTGAAGAAGTGGAGACACTATCTACTTCCTAAGGAGTTTTTTTTATATACTGATCACCAAGATTTGCAATATTTGAATATTCAAGAAAAGTTGAATCAAAGATATTTGAAATGGGTTGAATTTTTGTAGAGTTACACATTTGTTTTCAAATATAGAAGTGGAAAGTCTAATAGAGTTGTAGATGCTCTTAGCAGAAGGCAAATTTTGCTAATAGAGATGCAGATCAAGGTGGTTTGATTCAAGGAACTCAAGAGTTTGTATCCAGAGGATCCTAATTTTGTTGAAGTTTGGAAACCTTGTACAAAACCTGCTACTCTAGAAAGAACAAAGTGGCTGGACTTCATCATTTAGGATGGAATGTTATTTTGAGGGAGCCAGTTGTGCATTACATGAATTTCTATGAGGGAGAATCTTATCAAGGAGAAGCATAGTGCAGGATAAGATGAACATTTTGGTTGAGATGAAACCTTTTCTCTGGTTAGCGAGAATTATCAATGCTCACAGTTGCAGCAAGATGTCAAGAAGTTTGTACATAGTTGTAGAGTATGTCAAATGGAAAAAGGAGCAAAGAAGAATATAGGATTGTATCAGCCATTACCTATACCAAAGAAGCCTTGGGAGGATATAAGTATGGACTTTGTTCCTAATTTTCCAAGGACTCAGCGGGGACATGATTCAATTTTTGTGGTGGTTGACAGCTTTTCAAATATGGTACATTTGATTCCCTATAAGAAGACTAATGATGCTATTCATGTGACTGAATTGTTTTTAAAAGAAGTGGTGAGACTACATGGTCTGCCAAAGAGTATAGTTTCAGATCGAGACACTAAGTTTGTTGGATATTTTTGGCACACATTGTGGAAGAAGTTGAAGATAGACTTAAAGTTCAGCTCATCACATCATCCACAAACTAATGGATAGACATAGGTGGTGAATAGGAGTTTGGGGAATTCACTGAGATGTTTGATTTGAGATAAGTCAACAAGCTAGGATTTGATTTTACCAGAGTCTAAATTTTCATACAATAATTCTGTCAACTGGAGCACTGGTAAAGCACCATTCCAAATTGTATTTGGAAGTAGTCCCAAAAATTCTTTAGAGTTGAGGAAGATTAAAGATACTGAAAGATACTGAAAAAGCATGATTCAGGAAATGCTTATGAGGTAGAATTGCCTATTGAGTTGAATATTTTACTAGTATTTAACATTGCAGATTTGATAGAGTACCATGAAGGGGGTGTTGAAGGTGAGGTCACAAAAGCACAATGGAGTATTCTAGCTACTACTTCAGCTACCAAGGAGATTAAAGATATACTAGATAGTCGTGTTGGCAGAAGCACAAGGAATAGGACATAAGAAGAGTATCTGGTCAAATGGAGAGGACAACCTATAGAAGATTCATCATGGCTAACAAAGGAGGAGGTTGACCATCTTGGTTTTCCTCTACACACCTGAGATGTGACAGGGTCACTTCTCAAATTACCCTAGGTGTCTGATGCAGGAGCATCCTGGGTGTAAGGGCAATCTTGCATCACCCACAAATATGTGTTTTCTATTCAATAAGGGCTATTTTGTACAAAGCTACTATTTTTGGAAACTTTCCATTTTTAGTAAGTTGCCCATTTGAAGTCAGAATGTTCTAATTTTTTAGATGAAGGATCATCTTAGTCATATAAGCATGCCAATTGAGTTTCATTTCCATAACATGTGTATTCGCAAAGTTATTAAGGATTTACTATCGAGATTTTTGGGTGCAAAACCTTTGAGCTCATTTTTTAGGACCTTAGAGGCTTGGGATCAAGGTCAAACGCCTTGATGATTGGTGCTTCACGTATCAAACATTGTAGATTGTGATCTCCCCTTTCCAGAAAGTTGTTATAATAGCCAATCAGAGCTACGGTTCAAAAGTTATGGCTTCCAGAATTTGGGCTACTTAATGTCATATTTTGTAAATATTTAAAGCCGACCCTTTTGTAATAAAAGTGAAAAAGAATTAAATGCTAAGGGTAGTCGGCCTTAATGGCTATATTTCTAGAACCTTCTGGGGTAGTGGAAAATTGCCTATTTAATGAAGGCCCATAGTCTTTTCTAGAGCAGTTCTGGGTGGTTATTTGAGGCTTTGTCCTACAGATTATTGTAAGGGATGCCCACGTGGCTTTTGATGTTGTAATTTTGAAGTTTGTAATTCCACATTTGTGGAGCCAATAAGAAGTCAATTTTTTGTTCTTGGAAATTTTGGTTGTTTCTCTCTATTTATGTTGTGTACTTGTGGTATTAAGGGGAGTCCCCTTCATCAAGGGCCTTAATGGCTAGATTTTTTGAACCTTCTTGGGCGGTGGAAAATTGCCTATTTAAGGAAGACCCATAGCCTTTTCTAGGGCATTTCTGGGTGGTTATTTGAGGCTTTGTCCTATAGATTACTGTAAGAGATGCCCATGTGGCTTTTGATGTTGTAATTCTAAAGTTTGTAATTCCACATTTGTGGAGACAATAAGAAGTCAATTTTCTATTCTTGCAAATTTTGATTGTTTCTCTCTGTTTCTGTTGTGTACTTGTGGTATTAAGGGGAGTCCCTTTCATCAAGGGCCTTAATGACTAGATTTCTGGAACCTTCTGGGGTGGTAGAAAATTGCCTATTTAAGGAAGACCCATAGTCTTTTCTAGGGAAATTATGGGTGGTTATTTGAGGCTTTGTCCTATAGATTATTGTAAGGGATGCACTTGTGGCTTTTGATTTTGTAATTTTAAAGTTTGTAATTTCACATTTGTGGAGCCATTAAGAATTCAATTTTTTGTTCTTGCAAATTTGTATTGTTTCTATCTATTTTTGTTGTGTACTTGTGGTATTAAGGGGAGTCCCCTTCATCAAGTGGTATCAGAGTGAGAAGTTCATGAGTGTGTAGACAGATTTCTGACTGTAAGGGAGTTTACACCAGGACCGTGGTTAGGGTTTCACCAATAAGTAAAAAAATGCCTTGATGAAGGGAGCATGGTAGAAGAGCTGGAGGTGTGCCACTTGAGGTTAGAGCCCTCCAGAGACAAGTGCAAGCATTGTAGGAAGAGATTTCCAAAGGCATGAATCTTTTCGTAAGAGAGGAAAGTAAGGATGAAGTTGAAGTAGAAGGAAATTTTGATCAGGAAGGCAAAATTCTAAACCAAGAGGAGGAAAGGCTTTTCCAGGCCATTTCCAAGATCAGGAAAAGACCTAAGCTTGATGTTCCCACATTTTTAGAAAATCTTAACCTAGAAGAGTTGATCGATTGGATCAATGAAATAGAAGAATATTTTGAGTATGAAGATATTAAGGATCCTGATAGGGTCAAATTTGTGAAATAGAAGAGGAAAGGAGAATATCACAAGATGGGATCAAATGGTGGATAAATTGAAGTGACAATTTATTCCTATTGATTATGAGTTTGATCTACTGAAGAAAATACAAGGTTTGAAGCAAGCAGGGAAATCTGTCCAGGAGTATACAGAAGAGTTCTATCAAATCCTCATCAGAACAGGCCATGTGGAAGCTGAAAAGGAGAAAGTTGCATGTTAGCTTAATGGGTTGAGGCTGAGCATTCAGGAGGAGTTGAACCTAATCCGAATGAACACTATTGAAGAGGCCTACCAATTTTCCCTAAAAGTAGAGGAAAAGCTGAACAAGAAGTTTGAAAGCAAGCAAAGCGGAAGAGGTCATGGTGGAAGATCTGGTGGATGATCTAATGGAGGCCGAAATGAAGATCAGAAAGAGAAGGATGAGGCTAGTAGTAGTCAAGGTTAGAGGGGAAATAATTCCAATCAAAATAATAGAGATTAAAGAGGAAAAGGATGAGTACAAGGATTAGGAAGAGGAGGCTTCTATGGAACATGTTTTCACTATGGAGAAGAAGGTCATAGGGCATATAAATGTCATCAATTCCAAGGAAGGGTAGATAGGAGAAATAAAAGCCAGGCTAGAGTCGCACATGTGGACAAAGATGCAAGATCATCTCATTCTGAAGATGCTAAAGGAGGAGAAGTCCTAGTTAATAGAAGAGTCCTACTGAGTGGTGAAAATGAAACTAAGCAAAGGAGGAGCTTGTTTCACACTAGGTTCAAGTGTGAGAATAAGTATTGTGATGTGATTATTTATAGAAGAAGTACTAACAATCTGGTGTCAGAAGAGATGGTCACAAAGTTGAAGATCAAGAGGTAGAAACACCCACATTCATACAAGATCGCCTAGGTTCAAGATGACCACAAGGTCATGGTTAATGAACAGTGCCTAGTTAAGTTCAAGATTGGAAGGTACTATGATGAGGTACTATGTGATATCATACCAATGGATGCTTTTCATATGTTGCTAGGAAGGCTGTGGTAGTTTGATAGGCATGCTATACATGATGGTTGTGCAAATACATTTTCCCTGACAAAGGATGGAGTGCGACATAAGCTAAAACCATTGAAAAATACAGAAGAAAAGGTATGTAATAATGTAAGAATAACTTTTGTTGATTGAAGAAAATTCCTAGAGGGTATGAAGCATGAGAATATGTGTTTTGCCTTAATTTCAAAAGCTACTAAAGAGGAAGTAGAAGATGTGCCTGTAGAATTTGTAGATCTATTGAATGAGATTCAAGATATTGTATCCAATAATGTGCTTGATGGATTACCACTAGTAAGGAAGATTAGTCATCAGATGGACTTGATCAAATGATCTAGTTTTCCCAATAAGGCACCACACAGAATGACACCAGCAAAAAGTGACGAATTGAATAGACAAGTGCAAGAGTTGTTGTAGAAGGGTTTGATTCATGAGAGCTTGAGTCCATGTGTTGTACCAACAATATTAGCATGAAAGAAAAATGGAGAGTGGA
This sequence comes from Thuja plicata, assembly GCA_018584345.1. Classification (NCBI taxonomy): domain Eukaryota; kingdom Viridiplantae; phylum Streptophyta; class Pinopsida; order Cupressales; family Cupressaceae; genus Thuja; species Thuja plicata. Next base: position 309,335 of record MU223957.1, on the reverse strand, counting down.
GGATGTGCACAGATTCTAGGGCTATCAACAAGATCACAATCAAGTATAGATTTCCATTACTGTGGATGGATGATATTATGGATTGTTTGAGTGGAGCTATGTACTTCTCAAAGATAGATCGGAAGAGTGGATATCACCAGATTCAAATCAGAGAAGGAGATGAATGGAAGACTGTCTTCAAAACAAAGGAGGGACTTTTTGAGTGGTTGGTCATGCCCTTTGGGCTAACCAATGCACCAAGCACTTTCATGCGGCTCATGAATGAGGTCTTGAAAGAATGTCTGGGTAAGTTTGTCATTGTTTACCTAGATGATATTCTGATCTTTAGTAAGATATTGGAGGAGCATCTAATGTATATTCGTAGGGTTTTGGAGAAGTTGAGGGAAGACATTTTTTGATTAATTTGAAGAAGTGTAGTTTTGTGAAGGAGTTAGTGTATCTGGGATTTGTAGTTTCAGCAGACGGACTAAAAATGGAACCAGAGAAAGTGCAAGCTATCCTAGAATAGCCTACTCCAAGGAGTGCTATTGAGGCAAGATCATTTCATGGTTTGGCTAGCTTTTGTAGAAAGTTTATCAGAAGTTTTAGCATTATTTGTGGTCCCTTGACTGAAACAATGAGAGGGGAATGAGTTACAAGGAAGAGTGTGTGGGAATTTTATGTAAGTTGGATAGGGAAGGTTGAAGACCCTATAAGCCACTAGATTGGGTAGTTAGAGTTTGGGAGAAGAATCAAGGGCTATTATACCTTGAAGTGTGGATTGATTTCATGATGGGTTGGATGGTATGTTACTAAGTGGTGAAAATTCAAAGTTGGGGTATGATTGGGATTGAAGGACAACGTTCAATATAAAGAGATCTTGTTCAAAAGTATTTTATTTGGGGTTATGTCAAGTAAGACCTGTTAGGTCTGTTTAAATTTTTTTCCCCAAAGAAATGGGTCCATGGTCTGTATCTAAAATAGGGTCTTGCATAAATCTTTGAAACCCTTGTTTTCATGTTTCTAAGTGTAAAATTTGGTCCTAAAACCCTATGTGTCGAAATGGTTTCTAATTCTCTTTTACTTTTTGCCACTTAAGTCATGTCTTGCATATTTCCTTTTAAAAAGATGTTCATGTTCATTAAGTTGGGAGTATCCTCACGCCATGGTCTTTATTTATTTCCTAAGTTCAAAGTCCACAAGATTTTATTAAACTGTTATCTATCGAGCTAATGTGTTTTCATCCAACGGCTCGCGCATTCCCACGATGAGAAGATGATTGAATTTTAACCTTCAAGAAAATGCGCCGTTGTGCCATGTGTCTTTGGTGGGACCAGATACAGTGAAGAATAGATCAAAGGATGTTCATAGATGTTTATAAATCCAATGGACCACACATTAGCTCTATATCAAAGATGCAGGCGAGTTAACTTCAAGGGATCATGCCATGGTGATGCATTTTGTCAGTGGGCCCAAGCATGAATGAAGAGTTGAATTTGAATCAAGTATATGTCAGATCTGATCCAATGGTTGGTGCAAAGGCTTATGATGAAGATGTGCATACAATAGTCATTGAGGGAATGCACCATGCTACAATGTGGTGTTTAGTGGGTTTGGCGGGTGATTAAAGATTTAGTAAATACACAACATATATGAAAAGATATGATGGCTGGCATAAACCTACAATGATAAGATGACTAAAGGATAACCTTCAAGGGATTGCATCATTGTGATGCGTGTCCATCCAGGAAAGTTATAGATTGTGGTTAATATAAATTTGTTTGGGTAAAGGAATGACAGGTTAAGGAAGATCTGACGATTGGCGCAAAGCCTTAGATGAAGGATGAGATGATTCTATCCATTAAGGCATTGTGACATCTTGCCATGTGTGCCAGGAGATCAAAGATGTGGGCCATAAAGATGTGTTAAAGATAGTAAAATTCAAGCAAGATCAGACAGATGGTGTAAAGACTGAGGGATAAAGTGATCAACCTTTAGTCATCAAGGTAACACTCACTAGTGATGTGTGTCCTATGTGGTGGAACCCTTTGTTAGTGTTAAGTAAGATAAAGGGTTAGCATCTTTAGAAAGAACTAATGGTGCATGCAAAGCCTTTGATGGAAAGTGACTAAAGGTTAAGCTTTGAGGGATTGCAACATGCTGCAAAATGTCTGTGAAGATGAATGTTGTAAAAGACTTGCCATGAGTCATCTGATGTGAAGAAGAGATGTCAAGATCGACGGTCATAATTCAAAGGTTTTATTTTAGCAATTTTGAACCGTTAACCGTGAGAGTTTGAACTCAGGTGAAGTAATGGTGAATGTGTGCTTCCATAGAAAGAATTTAATGCTCAGGAGTGATGGGATTTCTGTGTGTTTGATCATTCAACTCTTGGTTATCAGAATTATCAAATTTTTGGAGCAAAAGAAAGCTGCAGTGATCGCATTTCAACTTCCAGGCTATTTGTGAAATAGGTAAATTTCTGATGTAAGTGTTGTCTGAATTCTAAAATTTGAAGAATTATTAGGGCTTGCAGTTACTATATTCTATCAAATTTTTGTTAAATTATTAGATAATAAATACTATAAATTCAAGATTCCACTTATGAGAGAGTTCAAGGGCCATGTGAATTATCAAGACAGAAATGTATGTGATGACCTACTGTAGCAATTAACTAGGTCGATAAAGGATTCGACAAAAATCAAAGAACTGGTACCTAAGAGTCCACATTTGAAAATTGGTGAGGTTTTGTATGATTTAGGACAATGGGCTAGGGATGCTAATATAGGTATGGCTGGTTTGGCTTTATTCAGAGTACTTTTCAGCCAGAGAAATGCTTTTGCTCCTAATAGCAATGTATGGCAATTTGATGTGGGAAAGTTAGTAGTGCCTGAGGTTTTCATGGATATTGATATGCTTATGCAAATAGAAGACAAGTATGACAAGATATCCAGGGTAGTTAGGGATAAGATTGGAAAGATCATGGTCAAATAACTGTAGAAGAAATCAGGAAAGTATTCAAGTTGAGTGAAGAGGATACCCAAATGGATAAAATTGATTTCAAATAATTCACAGAAGTGTATGAAGCACAAAAGGATTATCTGAGAAATGGACTATTAAAATAATATTTAGACAAAATTGGAGATCTGACCATGGTAGGGCCAAGAATGAGGGAACCTTTCAAGTTAGACTATTTCACCCCAAAGGCCATAGGAGTATATAGGGCTTTATGTCAAATCTATGGGGATGATGAAGAGAAGGAAATGCCCATCCACTACATGTTCATGATGGTACAAATTTTGCACCCCCATTTGGCTATAATTGTTTATTTTGCTCCATATCTTGCAGACTTGATACATGAAGGATTGAGAGGCATACATAACAGCAAGGTGACTAGACATTTCTTATGGTATTCCCTTAAATTGATCAGATTTCCACAATCCATTGAGTTTAGAGTGAATTTCTGGCTTTGATTGTGTATGTTTTTTAGCATCAACATTTCAGATCACACTCCATGATCCATCATCAGAATGAGCATAGAGAAATAAGGAAAAGTAAAAATAATATCATCATCTTATTTTTACTTTTCCTTATTGCTCTATGCTCATCCTGATGATGGATCATGGAGTGTGATCTAAAATGTTGATGCTAAAAAACATACATGATCAAAGCCAGAAATTCACTGTAAATGGTATTCCCTGCTAATGCATATGTCTCTATACAAAGGGGAATATTATTTTGAAAGAGATATGGAATTGAAAAAGGTCAGAGATGATGAGGAAATGCCTGTGCAGCTCTGGAATGCACACATGTCATCGTAAAACAAGGAGGTAGGCTACATAAATTTTGATAGATGTTTTGCTACTAGGATAAGGGCATTGTTGCTGAATGATGATCCCAGAATTCCTTTGACACTTTTGCAATTATTGAGACCTAAAGAATATAGTCTGAAATTGAAAATAGTGCATAATTGGGGAGATGTCATTCTCTACCTAGTGTCAACAGTTTTTAGAGTTTATGGTTTTAGGGGAATCCATTATATATTACCCTATAGAGTACCTGTCAAGTTAGGATTGGCTGAAATAATAAGACAGATTGGAGGTCTACAGGAGGAAGCCTTAACACGAAGAGGAAAAGGAACTATTTTTCTTACAATCACAGTAGCCCATCAGTTTATTATTACAAAGGGAGGGTGGAAACACCTAGATAAATATATGGCCCCTTACCATTTGAATACTACAGTATCAAGATGTGCTAACCCTAAATCTTTCATCAAAGATATGTTCAAAGAAAAAACAAAATGTCTGGTTCTGAACCACCAATTCAATTTCCTTAAGGACATAATTAGAAATGCATTTGATCAGATAGAATAGGAGATTAAAAAGGAAAAATGGCTGGCATACAAGAAGAGCCTGGATTTTGTGCAACATTTTGACAAGTTGTATGACCCATTGAAATATTTTCAGCCTTGGGCCAAAAAGATAGAATCTTTAGTGGAGATGTTTGAGGATATAATGTTGGCACTAAATAAAAAAAGGGCCAATATTTTACAAACAAAGCCAAAAAGGGAAAAGGAAATGATGAGTAGGATAGCTCCTACCAGGAATGTTCCCCTAGGGAAATATGTGGTTTACCAAAGAAGAGGGTATAGTACAGTCTTGCCACAAGCTGAGAAGACCCTAGATCCAAAGGGGAAGAGGCCATTAGACCCACATACTCAATCATTGCCATCCCCCAAAAGGAAAATAATAGAAGGAGAAAATCAACAACAATAGAATAATGTATATTCTCCTTCCCAATCTCCACGTTGTATTGATGAGCAAACAGTAGCAGAACAGTTGCTACAAAAGGGAGATGTTCGACAAATATTTGTCACAACCCAAGAACTACAAGAAGGGGTGCCTGAAGTTCCAAAGCATGCTTCACTAGATTTTCCTGTTAAAAAATATGTTGGAAAGGAACTGTACCCCTTGACTCAATAGGCCAGCAATGAATTTCTTTCTGATGACAATTTTGTCAACGCCAGGGCATTCTTATAGTTTTTTTATGGAGAACCCACATAAATGAATTTAAAGAAAAATGCCAACAAAAACATAATGAGCAACTTAAAAGGAGTAAGAAAGAGATTGAAAACAAAGTCAAACAAGAAATGATAACTAAGTTTGAAAATATAACTCCTAAGGAAGGAAGGGCACTATTCAAGAAGGCAGGAGTACTGATACTTCCCGAGTGGGATATTGCAGATGCTATTATATTTTATGCTGTGAGAAATGAAACAAAAAATGTATATGCTAATGAGATAGAAGTGAGACCAGTATCCAAGGGAGTGAGATTTAGTGAAGATCATTTAGACCTTGTCATGTGGCATATGAAAAATAAAATCCATAAGGTATCTGATGATGATAATGAGGTTGAATAGGTAGGTAGCCTTATTGTAAGAATAGTATCAAATACATCATCTATGGACGTAGCTAACCTTACTCTGCAAACTACAAAACTGATTTTAAAGGTGGCTAAGAATCAAGAAGATGTCTTCAAGAGCCCAACATAAAAGTATGAGATTGTTATGAAGGCTTATAATGATGAGAAGATCAAATCCATTGAAAAGGATAATAGAATTGTATCCCTTGAAGGAAGACAAATAGTTTAGTTTGTTCCTTAGAGGATGATCACGCAAGATCCTCATTAGCCATCATCATCAAGACCAATTATCACTTATCCTCCTTCCCCTGCACCATCAAACCCATCCACACTAAAGGAGTTGGAGAAAGAAAAGGCAAGATTGATTGCTGAAAGAACATAGCTGGAGAAGACAAGGAAAGAATGGGTTGAACAGTCTGTAACTTTCAGAAAAGAAGAGGCATGAGTGAAAAAAAAATATGTAGAAAAGATACACAATACCCTAATGCATTGTACCCATGAATTAGTTCTCACTGCAATTTATTCACAAGGGAAAAAATTGTCAGGTTGCTGAATGAATACAATGTAGATAAAGACAATTTGGTGTTGATATTATGGTGACTGATCATGTAGTAGGTGTTGATATTGTGGCCACATGTCTGGCCAAATTTTTTTGGTGCTTTTTCAAGAAAGAGATTTACTTTTTTTGGAAAAAGAAGACCAACATTGTAAAAGCCTAACATGGTCAATTTTAGAGGTTGCCCTAAAACACATGTTATAAGCATTTGAGATGTATAATGCATTGTAAGGTTGTGTACGATTTTACAGGATAATAAGAAAGGTTGGATGGCTGTGTAGGTGGATGTAGCCTAGGTTTTGGGTGAGCCATGTTAAATCTATGTCTTATCTATGTTTAGTTTCTTTCTTCTATTGTTTCTACATATAACTGTTTATTCTTATATTATTCCAGTTCTATCAAACCCTAACAATTGGTATCATAGCAAGGTTTGTTGCTGTAGATTGATAGGACTTTGAGATTTGAGTGGGAGAAATGGAGGATTCCAAATTCAAGATTGAAAAATTCAACGGCTAGAATTTTTAGTTGTGGAAAATGCAGATGGAAGATTATTTTGTATCAAAAGGACCTGTGGAAGCCATTAGAAGGAAAAACCAAGAAATAAGGAACTATGTCAGCAGAGGACTGGGAGGTTTTGGATAGGAAGGCACTAGGATCTATTTGATTGTGCCTTGCACCATTTGTAACATTTAACATATCAAAGGAAATAATGACCATAGAGCTGATGGAGACTGTTAGCACTGTGTTAAAAAAAATTTTGAATCTCTTGGTCTTTTGTTTTCCTGGGCTTTCATGTTTTCAAATCATGTGTTTTTCTTCTCAAAATAAGTTTATCCCTTTTTGAAATCATGTTTTATCCTTAGCCGCTTTGTCGCATCAGTCTTCTTGCAATGTTTTTTAGTTGTGCGAGTAGGCGACGAGCTGCCAGTAAAGAGAATCGCGCAATCGCGAGCTGTTTGTGTCAAGTTTCGGTATAACTGCGAGTAGGTGACGAGTAAAAAAAATTATGTATCACACAATCGCGATGAGCCCATGTTAAGTTATCATTTGTCTGTGAGTGAGTGGGTCTTATGTTTGTAAAGGTTAATCACGCAGTCGCGATGCCTTATTGAAGTAAACTCAAAGGTTAGCGAGTCAGCGACGAGTTAAAGTTATGTCTATCGTGTAGTCGCTGAAATATTTTGCTGTCTAATTCATGCTCCACGACCGAGTGAGTATTGTTAAAACTCAAGTAGTCACATAGTCACATCAAGCTTTTGTATCAATGTTTTCAGTTGCGCGAGTGCCCGACGAGGTCCTGTCTTATAGATATCACTTACTCGCATAGGTTTTGACTCATGTGTATTTTGCAGAGTGAGTGCACAATGAAGATACAAAGTAACGATATGAAGATGTATCACACAGTCGCAGAAGCATTTTCAAGATTCATGATAGTCTACGACAGAGCGACAAAGAAATCATTTAACACCTCGCTCACTCGCTGATGCTTTGAGGCGATCGGAAAAGAACCCGCGACCATGCGATGAGCTAAAAGAGAAGGTCATCGCTCAGTCGCCAAGTAGAAGAGAAGAAAGAAGAATAGCTCGTGAGTGGGCGATGAAGTTGAAAAACAAAGCAGTCGCGCACTCGCAGTCTATAATGAAGTAAAGTTTCTGGGCTTGCAAATTTGCGACTGAGCAAAGAAAAATGCATCGCTTACTCACGCATTAGATGAAAGCAGAAATAAAGAAGATGAATATCGCTCAGTCGCCTAGTCAATGAAGACAAAAGGAGATCAGCTCGCGGGTATGCGATGAGCACAAGGGAGAAAAGCATCGCTCAGTCGCCCATATCAAAAAGTGCAGTTTAAAGGCTTGCGAGTGTGCGATTAAATAATAAGCTGAAAGATGAGAAATATGGTTGCTCAGTCGCCCAAATTTAAGTGACATCAGAGATCAACTCGCGAGGGTGCGATGAGTAAAATTTAAAAGCATCACTCACTCGCATGAAAAGAAAAGCTATAATTTTAGAGCATGGAAAATATTTCAAAAAGTTGAGGAGGCAACTGCAGAAGGAGCCAGAGGCTGAGGGCCAAGGAGACAATCAAATGGTCCTATTTGAAAAGGATGATGAAAGGGTCATGATGGCCAATGAATTCATGAAGGATGATGAATTCATAAAATCTCAAGAATTTAAATCTTTTCTGGTCAAATTGAAACAAAAAATCTTGAGGCAAGAAATAGCCACAGAGGAGCAGAATACAGAGAAGAATGAACGAATTGTGCAAATGCTTCAGGATTATGATCCTGAAACTGAACAAATCACTGTTGAACAAGCTAGAATGCTGGTAGAGAGCAGTGGTGTAATGCTGATGCCTGGTTGGGACTTGCAGTCCACATTTGTCATTGATAAGATCAGAAGGAAGGAAGATCCTCTGCTTAAGACAGAGTTTGAAATGGATGACATTTTGAAAGGATTAGGGTTTGACCCAAAATCCAAAACCCTAGCGATATGGTCATTAGCTCCAGCCACTTAGAAACCCTTGGTCATGACCATTAGGGAAGAAAAAAGAGCTGATAGAATGATATGGAACCTGCAGAATACTTCAGATACTGAGATAGCTCAGTTAATGATGCAGGTATCATTCATGAACCTGGCAAAAGTTGATGACCTGTCAAAAAGGTATGAAACAACTTTTGGCCAAATGATGGCATTGGCAAAGA
>MU223957.1:255062-287100 GCA_018584345.1 Thuja plicata | reverse complement strand
ATGTCCCTAATTTAAGAAGAAATTTAATTTTTGCAGGACAACTGGGTAGTGAAGGCTGCATAGTCATGTTTACAGACAATGTCTGGAAGGTCACTAAAGGTTCATTAGTAGTAGCTAAAGGTTCAAATATAGGCACATTATATTTGTGTATTGGTAACACTTATTCTACCTTATTTGCTACTGATAATGTTAATGCAGGGAAAGCTACTATAGATGTTGCAGGAATAGATTCAAAAATGTGGCACCATAGGCTTGGGCACATGAGTGAGAAAGGGATGAAAATCATTCACTCTAAAAATATGTTGCCAGGAGTGAAAAATATCAATTTAGAGTTTTGTGAAAATTGTGTTTATGGTAAACAGAAAAGAGTTAGATTTCTCAGAGTTGGGAAAGAAAAGAAGACCAAGAAGTTAGAGCTAGTGCATTCAGATGTATGGGGACTGGCTAAGGTATCATCTTTTAGTGGCTCTCATTATTATGTTATTTTCATAGATGATTCAACCATGAAAACATGGGTATATTTTTTGAAACAAAAAACTGATGTTTTTGAAACATTTAAGAAATGGAAAGCTTTGGTTGAGAATGAGATAGGAAAGAAGTTGAAGTGTCTCAGATATGATAATGGAAGTGAGTATTGTAGCACAACCTTTGAAGATTATTGTTCTATCAATGGAATTAAAAGGCAGAAGATAATTCCAGGAACCCCACAAGAAAATGGTGTGTCAGAAAGAATGAATAGGACAATCATGAAACGTGCAAGGAGCATGAGATTGCATGCTAGATTGCCCCTTCATTTCTGGGCAGATGTTGTAAACACTATAGTCTATTTGATAAATAGAGGACCTTCATCCCCTTTGGATGGTGGTATTCCAAAGTCAGCATGGACTGGTAAAAAGGTAAATTATTCATTTCTAAAAACTTTTGGTTGTGAAGCTTTTGTCCATGTTGATAAAGAAAATAGAACCAAGCTTGATGCTAAATCTCAAAAATGCACCTTTATTGGATATGGAGTAGATGACTATGGTTATCAGTTATGGGATTTTGAAAATATTAAGATAATTAGAAGTAGAGATGTTATATTCAATAAGAAGGTCATGTGTAAAGAAAAGTTGCAGGAAAAGAAGCATGAACATGTCAGACAAGAATATGTGGTGTTGGATGAGACTCCTAAAAAAGGAACACCACTGGTACCTAATGCTCAGCAACAACAGGTTATCCCACAAACTCCTATAAGTGTTAGACATTCTACAAGGTCAAGTACATCCTGAAAGGTTTTCTCCTTCTTTGTATTTCATTTTATTGACTAATTCTGGTGAACCAGAAGAATATGAAGAAGTAATGCAGGTGGATGCCAAACAATAGTGGAAGCTAGGCATGCAAGAGGAGATGGACTCCTTGTTGAAAAATAAGACTTGGGACTTTGTTTGTTTACCTGAAGGAAAAAGATCCTTGCCTAACAAATGGGTTTACAGGCTGAAGGAGGAAGATGAAGGAAAGAAGAGGTATAAGGCCAGACTTGTGGTAAAAGGTTTTGCACAGAAAAAGGGTATTGATTTTGATGAAATATTCTCCCCTATTGTAAAAATGACTTCAATTAGAACTATACTAAGTCTTGTGGCTACAAATGACTTGCATCTTGAACAATTAGATATCAAAACAACTTTTCTCCATGGAGATTTGGAGGAGGAAATTTACATGCAGCAACCAGAGGGATATGAGGTCAAGGGTAAGGAGAATTTAGTGTGTAGGTTAAGGAAGATTTTATATGGCCTAAAGAAGGCACCCCACCAATGGTATTTAAAATTTGATAGTTTCATGGCTGAAAAAGGTTACCATAGATGTCATCCTGATCACTGTGTATATTTTAAGAGATTGGATAATGGGAGTTACATTATCCTGTTACTCTATGTTGATGACATGCTTGTTGCTGGGTCCAATATGCAACACATAAATGAGCTTAAATAGAAATTAGAAAGGTCATTTTCTATGAAGGATTTGGGTGCTACTAAGAAAATCCTTGGTATGAGGATTACACGGGATTGGAAAAATAGAACTTTGAATTTGTCCCAAAGTGATTATATAAAGAATGTGTTGAAAAGATTCAATATGAAGGATGCAAAAGCAGTCAGTACACCTTTGGCTAGTCATTTCAAATTGACTAAGGAAATGTGTCCAAAGGCATAGGAAGAGGTAGATAAAATGTCTAACATCATGTATTTATTAGCTATTGGTAGTCTGATGTATGCGATCATGGTATGTACATGACCAGATATTTCTCATGTAGTGGGAGTTGTCAGCAGGTATATGAGCAATCCAGGTATGGAACATTGGAATGCTATCAAATGGATTCTTCGATATTTGAGAGGTACTACTACAAAGGCATTATGTTTCATAGGATCCAGTTCTGCTCTTAGTGGATTTTTTGACTCTAATCTGGCAGGAGATATTGATACAAGGAGGAGTACTACCGAGTATGTTTTCACTGTAAGGGGTACTATAGTCAGTTGGATTTCTAGATTGCAGAAGGTTAATGCACTTTCAACCACTGAAGCTGAGTATGTAGCTGCTACGGAAGCTAGCAAGGAGATGATTTGGTTACAATATTTTCTGGAGGAATTGGGTCAGAAGCAGGAAGATCGCCCATTGTATAGTGATAGCTAGAGTGCCATTCATCTTGCAAAGAATTCTAGTTTTCATTCAAGGACAAATCACATATAGATTAGGTACCATTTTATAAGGTCTATTTTGGAGGATGGCCAATTACGGCTTGAAAAGATTCACACAAGTGACAATCTTGTAGACATGTTCACAAAGTCAGTCCCCAAGGAGAAGCTGGTTTCTTTCTCAGCTTCTATTGGGCTTCTTGACTGATGATTGTTGGGTTAATACATAGCAAGGTCTTTTATCCAGTGCGAGTTGCACATACTACATTATCATCTGGTTCTAGTCTCCAAGTGGGAAATTAATTGGTGTGGAGCCTAATCAGTCTCCAAGTGGGAGATTGTTGATATTATGGCGACTAATCATGTTATAAGCGTTTGAGATGTATAATTCATTCTAAGGTTGTGTACGATTTTGTTGGATAATAAGAAAGGTTGGATGGCTGTGTAGGTGGATGTAGCCAAGATTTTGGGTGAACCATGTTAAATCTGTGTGTTATCTGTGTTTAGTTTCTTTCTTCTATTGTTTCTGCATATAACTATTTATTCTTATATTGTTCTGGTTCTGTCAAACACTAACATTTGGATCAAATGGTGAATAGATGGAAAGGAAAGAGGGGAGAATTGAAATTATTCCACACCACTTGCAAAAAAGAGAATAATGTTGACATTGTTTTAACTAGCACTTGTCAATGTGTCATATTGCTCATGGACATGGATATAAGAAGGAGCATTTTCATAAGAAAGGTAATGGCCTTAAGAAAGGAATATTCAAAGGACCGGTATGATATGTTTTCAAATCTTTTCAAGAAAAATGGAGATATAAAAGATGAAGCATTGTGGCATCGAAAGATGAATGAAGCATTGTAAGTTAGAACCAATAGCATAATTACCCTAGAGAGTACACTTCTTTTTGTTCAAACTATTCAGATAGTTGGTAAGGCCAGAGCATTTTTTGCATTTTGGTCACAAGAAATTGAAAAGGAAAATGCCACTTGGAGGGAAATTAACAATAGAAAGGATGAGGTCCTTAGTTTCAACTGGCTGAGTGATGAGGTGTATACCTCTTGGAAGGACAAGTACACAATAGTTGATCGAGGAGAAGGTGACGACATGCAGGTGGATGATGAGGCCTAATAGATTGGATGATATGGGTAAAATGAAGATCCTACATCACAAATATCAAGCACAAAAGACTCTAGATGGCTCATGTCGAACAAATTTGAAGTAGTTGCAAGTACCAAGTGGTCAAGAGACAAAATTTGTCAAATATCTATTGTAACAAGAGTGGTTATCACTCCATTAATTATTTTTTCTTTTTAGTGAGTCATTGATTTTGTCCTTATTCCAAATGATATGAAGCTTGTTGCAATCCTATTCTATAAAAGGATTCCCAAGATCATTGGAAAGGGTTTGAAAATTTGTATTGTAAACATTTTGTAAAGTTTTCAATCAAGAGGGGAAAGATAGTATAATTTGTACTAGATAGTGTAAGAAGTCAGAAATAAAGTTGAGAGATCTTTTGCAGGTTATTAAAGAGGTTATCTCTAAATATTTTTTATATTGAAATAAGATTATCTGAATTTAATACAAAGATCCAGATTCCAATCTCTCTTGTGTTATGTGTCATATGAGTTATGAGTTTTCTGAATCATTAGCATAATTTTATCTATGTTTATGTACTTATTTGAGAGTTCTGATCTAGGATCAAATCGAATTAGGCTCTGATTAATGCATAGACTCATTTGACACATGCTAGGATTCTATTAGTAGTAGGGGTTTTGGGATAGTTGTATTGTGATTTGAAATCTTTGGTGATTCTTAATTTAGTATACTATATCTGAGTCAGAATATAGCCCAATAGATAAAGCACTGATCTAAAGCTAATAAGTTTTATTTTATTGCATATCTAGTTGCACATTGGCTGTGTTTTCCTACAAACATTTAAAATTCATTAAGTCTACATATGTGTAACTTTTTTACAAATTTCTATCTCATGCTCCATTTCATGATTGATGTTTAATGGGTAATTAGCCAATTATCTAGTATCTCTTAGTTATGTTGAGTCATTGTGAGATTATTGCTTTCTAGTACCAAATTAGATATATCAATAGGTATTACAGGGTATCCCCCCCTTGGTGTAGCAAGACCTAAAGAGTAGAAGTATTAAGAGAGTGCTTGTTAGTTGGTCATTTTCTTGCATGAATAAATGTTTGGAGATGGCTCCTCTATAAAAAAATCATAAAAGGGAAGAGGTTATTGTTGTTTTCATCAAAACGTAAAAAGAAATTGAAAAAATGGAGACTCTACTGGGGATTAGTGTTTTATTGAAATAAGAAAGTACAGTTTCTCAAGTTGAGCTAGACTCCTGGCCTACTTACTTATCAATACCAATCGGTTGACCATTGCACTACAAAGTTTTATCTTCGCATATCCTAGTGATCTGTATTACCATTGAAAATTTGTTAGGATAGGTGCTTAGAATTTTTAGTTGTCTGTGACCCGTGAAAAATTTCCATACCAAATTTATTATTCAAGTTAGTGTGTATTTTCCCAGCTATTTGTTCAGTGGCAACTCGAAGAAATCTATGCATCAGTGCTGAGTTACAATTAATTTGATACAACACTATCCAACTATGAATTAAAAAAATACCAGATCTAGGATGAATAGTCATCCTAAGAATGAATTGAAAAGTGAGATTCCATCCACTTCTAGAGCTAGGAAATTAGTGAACATAAATGTTGCTAGAGTTACTCCCCAAGCATAGAGGCAGAGAAGGAACATAAGAATGGATACTCCCATTACTCCTAATCATGAAGAAGAAAATGTAGAAGTTGAATAAGAAACACAACCATGATTAGGAGTTTAGGAGCATTAATCTCAGAGTGAAAGGGTTGATGATGTTCCTAGATATACCAGAAATGTGGTTTGTGGTAAGTCTCAGGGACATGAGACAAGGTCCAGATCCAAGAGTAGAGGTGAAGAGAATAGGAATGCTCCAAGGGATCCTAGCTCTTCCTCATATGAAAGACCACATGCCCATCATCACAGAAGAGAGAGAACCATCATGGAAGAAAACTCAGAATATGACATAACTCTTGTGGATTTTGAAGAGGTGGGTGAGTTGGAAAGGACGATCTGAGAGAAAATTGCCTTGAGACAAAAAAAGAGAAAGAGAAATGGAGGAAAGAATTAGACATGCTCAGATTCAATCTGACCAGTTGAAAATGTAACTGTGAGATTTGGAGGTGATGAATGCTACTGTTATGTCTAAGAAACTTGAATATGAACCTGTTGTTCAACAGTTGTATGACATACCAAAACCCAAGGACAAAGTTAAGAAAAAGGTAGCATATATTGAAATAAAGGAGCTAGTGAGAAAAGGGAGTATGATGGATCCCATGATGAAGCTGGATGCTGATTTGGAGAGAGACAATAGAGAGAGGGAGATAATAGCCAAGGTATTAGAGAAGGCTGAATTGGAAGCCTCTTCTCTTGAAATGAAGAAGAAAATTGAATTTCTTAGACGAACCTTTGGTTCTCATTCTACTGGTGCTGGCCCTAAATTCTCTCTGAATTCAAGAATGAATTTACCACCACCTATTGATTCTGGAAATTCTACCACTTCAAGTACTCAAGGTAACATTTCATCTCAAAAAACTCTTTTCTATACTAAATGGTATAAGCAATTTATTTTCCTTGGCATTCTTGGTTATCCAAATTAAATTCCTAAAAAGATTAGGGAAAAACTTCCTAAATTTGTTGGGAATAATGTTATAACATGTGAAGAACATCTAAAGCATTTTATGGATATGGTTCATGACTATGAAATTGCACATGATGATACTATGATGAAATTATTTGTGCAATCATTAATTAAGGGTGCTAGGGATTGGTTTAGAGGATTTCCCCATGAATGTATTAGGTCCATGGATAAGATGAAGGAATGTTTCAGGGACTAATATGGGGACAAAACTAATGAAGGGTTCATGCTAAATGAGTTCAACAACATAAAGAAGAACCCAAATGAAGAGGTGGTGGAATTCAATATCAGATTTCAAAGGGCAATGCACAAGTTACTACAAGTGATGAGACTAGATGACAAGGTATGTCTTGCTACCTATCTTAATGCTTTTGATGCAAAAATGGGTTATTTGTTAAGAGATAAAAACCCTAAGAATATTATGGAAGCATATAAAGTAGCAGTCAACATTGAGACAAATAGAAGAGTTTCTGAGAAAGTGGGCAGGAGAGAAGATTGGAAACCCACTAGGTATAACAAGAAATAATTAAAATGTGAGGCCTCACCCTGACCCATCATAGCTTTACTACTCGATCACACTTTGATACTTTATATTTTGATACATTGATACACTTTTGATTATCTTGACAGAGACTCGTGATATTATGTTATGATGATGATTATATTGTTTGGATTACATTTTGATATGGATTATACCTAGAACAAGTGGTTGATTTTGATTATATATGTCTAGACAAGTGAATTAATGAGGAGATCAGATCATGGTTAGACTTGACTATTTCATGGGTGTTATGTCATAGTGATTAAGGAATTTTTATGTTTAAAACATTTCTATGTGAAAATTTTAATTAGGGACTTAATTCTGCTTATTGATTAATATTGCTAATTATGAATTGAAAATATATACTACATGTGATTTTATCATCTTGGACTACTGATGCTCAAAGTTTAGTGTGCAGGAAAGGGAACCAAGGAATTATTCAGAGAATCATGGCTAAACACATGTGAATTGAGTAAGCCAAGGTTTAATCCAATAAGGGGTTGAAACCTCATTGTAATGTGATCTTTATTGTAAACATAATCTGAATGTATGTTAATAGTTTAAAATTCATATTGTTGTTGGACATGTCATTGTGAATGTGATGTGTATTTTGTTTGGTGTCACTTGACACTTGTGTTGTCCATGTGTATGGTGACATGTCAATTAAGGCTTGGGAAAGAATCACCTAACCTTTATGATATTATATTAATCCCACTTGCATATAGATGTCTTGTAGGGATCACATCAAGTTGGAACTCGGATTTGAACTTTAGAGGTACCTTGGAGGGGATAAAGTGACCCTAGATTGTATTTTTGACCAAAATTAGTTAACCCTAAGGGGGTACCTTGGGTTAGGGCTAGTTTTTACCTATGAGAGAAACCTAGGTCACCATTATGACTCTCCAAAATGCCTAATTTTCAAAAGTGGCGAAAATGGAGATGGCCACATGCATCTAACTTGTCCCACACTCCTTACTAAACTCACAATTAAGAGGGAAGACAAAAAGACTAGACGTCATGTCTCATTATTGCTAGGTCTTGAGTACACTTTTAGGGGTCATTTTAGAGGGTTTTAGGAGATTTAGTGGGTGTTCACACACTCTCTAATTTTAGAGACAATTAGGGTTTGGATAGAGGAAGGATAAGGATTTGGGATCTTCTCAAGTTTCATTTTGCCATAACAAATTTGAAAGGTTGGTTTCCTTTTCCATAAAGTGCTTGTTTTTTTAAAGTAGATTTGGATGTTATTATTTTAAGAATATGAAATCTTGTATGGTGTTCATGTATGTAATCTTGTATAGTGTTGTTGTATGTAAATTTTGTTGTCATGTGTTGGGTTTGGAATGCATTTTGATTTTTGTATCAATTCTTGTTCTTTTAGGTTAGGAGTGTTGTTCATGGGAGTTAAGGCATTAATCACCCTTTAGGAAGGGAAGAAGTGGCCTTGGGTGAAGGGGTTAGTTGGGCTCTCCATTGTAGTGAGAGTCTCTTCTCTTGGAAAAGAGGGATAATTTCATGGAGTATGGTCTCCATGAAGCCATGTTGCAAATATTTTTTTGGTATAGAAATGACCAAATGTGTATATGGAAGGAATGTTAATGAAGCCTTGGAAAAGCATGGAAAAACTATTATAGAGGAATTTTAAAAAAAAATGCAAATGGAATTCTCCTCCTTAGAAAATCTCACCTTCACCCTACTTCAATGGGTTTGAAAAATTCATTTGTGAAACCTTGGTTGGGAGTTTATTGTTGTTTTGTGCATATGAGATGTTGTGAGAATTTGGATGTGAAATCTTATTTAGCCTTGGTTCTCCAAGCTCAGGGGTGGTCTCCTTGAGACCTTGGTTGGGAGGTGAGCTTCCCATGGTTTCCCTCATGAAATTTGCAAGTTTTTTAAGTCATGATGATGGTGAAAGAAGCTTGAAAGAAATCCCTATCTGGGGTTAGTTGTGTATAAGAAACTTCAATGTTGCATAGTCATTCATTTGTATTGAAACTCATTCTTGTTGATTGTTGTAATGTTCATTTTTAAAAAATTTCAAGCTAGATGTGAAGAGATCTCTTTCATTATGTAATGATTCATTAAAGGAAGAAATGTTTCATACCATCCATGTATTGTGTAGATTTATCATCTTGAAGATGTGTAAATGTAGATTGTAAGATTACCATAATGTAAATGATGGAATCTTAGTTCATGCATATTGCATTCTATTTCTTAAAAGAGAAGAAGTTAACCATTTATGTTAGAGGTATACCTAATTTTGAAAGAGAAAGACAATATAATAGTTTAATTTCTTAAAAATCTCAAGGAATTGTGAATCTTGAACCTCCATAATGTATGTAAATATATGTCTTCAAGTTATTGGAACACTCCATTTCTCCCTTTGAAAGTCTCTATTCCATTTCCATAGATTCAACTTTCTTCATTAAAAAATCTCCATTTCAATCTCAACTCTTGTAGAGAAGAAATAACCTTGATATCAATAAAAAATCAAACTAGTTAGTATGATAATATAAAAATCAATTAGTATTATTAGTCTTCTTAGTATATTGCCCTTATAAATCAATCCAAAGCATACAATGGCCTATTGCAAAAATTGAATCAAGAAAATCAATATAGAAGAGCTTATAACAAACAAAGCCCATAGCACTTTTCAGATTTAGAGAAAAAATGCTCTAAAATTTGTATGGGAAAGGAAATATTCCCCTTACCACAGAGAATATTATTTTCCCAATGTACTCTCTCTCTAATTAAATTCGTAACCTAATCCCACTAACATAACCATGTAATAAATCCTAAATACTAAATTAAACTCACCTTGCCTTTACCCATTTCCTGTGGGCCCCACCCTTTCCATACTCCTTACCCTTCTTACCTCTTGTTTGGGCACCACTTTGAAAATTTTATTTATAAATTAAAATGTTTTAGGTGTTGCACTACTTGGGTTATGTGCCACTCCCCCCCATTTGCTGTCACACCCTGCAAGCTCTGACATCCCCTTTTCCAAGTCAACCCTTCTCCTTTCCATGCGAGATCTTCACTTGGGAGAATGCGAATTTGTGGTGGGCCCTAGAAAATCCCATCATCCTCCTTACAAAAAATGAGCCCTCCTTGTTGTCATGTTTCTGGGCATGCAAAATTCTTTGCATAGGATGGGGATAGGTTGGTGGGCCATAGAAAACACATCATCCTCCCTTACTTGAAACCCATGCCACCTTCCTATGTTTTGCCCTTGCCATGCGAAATCCTTGGTATAGGGATGGTAAGATAGGTGGTGGGCCCCCAAACATAGTCCTTTCAACTGCACTTTCACATGGGAATTCGACCCCTTTAACAATGCATTTTGGGTTTTGGTCTTTGTAATAGAAAATGATAGTTTAATAAGTTAGTAGGTTAGATGGGTTAGGGGATTATTTGTTTGATAGATTAGATTATTAAGTAATTAGTTGATAGTTTAAATTAGTTAATTAGGTCTATTCTTTATTTTGTTTAATTCTAAATTGGGTAGCATGTTATACATATGTAAATTGATTTAATATTGTAGCTCTAGCTAGTAGATTAATAACTTTTGGGGTTTTGACAGATGAAGGGTTTTAATAATGTGATCAAATTTAATTAGTATTGAAACAACATATTAATCTAATAATTAATTATTTTAAATAGATCCTTAGATTAGTTGTTTAGGTTATTCTAAAAATTGTGAGATTTGTGTATTAATTTAATAGGGATTTTGGCCTAAAAAATGTGATTAGCCTATTAGAGAAGCGAAATTAATCAATTTATTGTAATGTATATATAATGTTAATTTAAATTTTATTATGTCAAAATGGAATATGTTACTCTTGTGCTCAAGGGGTTAGGGGTTATGTTAAATTTTAATTAGAAGTTAATTTAAATTTTGTATTAGAGGATAATTCACTTGTTTAATTATAGGTTAATTTAAAATTGTATGTTAGGAGATTGATGAGTTAGGATTGCATGTGTTTTCAAAAAGGGGAACAATTTTATTAGAAATGGTATTGGTAGGTTAGGAAATTGGATTTGATTTTAGCTATCAGATCTTAATCAATAGTTGTTTGGTATAGTGAAATTGTTACTCATTTTTAAGTATGTCTATTGATAAATGTTTTGTGCATGTTATTAAAGGAGTAGAATAATAATTTGACTAGGTTTTGAGCTAGTAGTTAATATTGAAAGAAAACTAGAGCTAGATTTGAGTGAATTCAGTTGTAATCTAGGGTAAGAGTTAAGTAAGAATTAGGTCAACCTAATTCAACATATGTTCATAACCACTAACTACCATCATGATTCTAAACGTAGTTAAACATGGGATCAGAGTTAGATCAACCTGAGTTAAGCATTCATCTAACCTGTGGAAAAAGTTGATGCCCCCATTCTGCATCTGCTTGTGGCATGACCCTAATTCATTCTGTGTATATATCTTGTAACTCAAAGGTTAACTCTACCTTGCTATCACCTTTTCAACTCAACCGTTGTTAGTTATACATACTTATGTGTTTTAAAAAAAATTAAAAATTGTGTGTGTGTTTTGCCCTAGTTTTGGGAATGACATTTTGGTATTAGAGCCACTGTTATGACACTAGGAACCTAACCCATTATGTTTCAACTCAATCAAAAACTTAAACCATTATGTAGGATTCCTGTGGTCACCAAAGCTAACTGACGAGGTAGAGGTCGTAGGGCTCCCCATGTGGGGGCAGGACAAGAGGATCCACAACCTCCACCACCACCTCCACCACCTCTACCACCTCAAAACCCTAATCAAGATATTATGGATGTTCTCCAAAATCTAAGTGGGGTGATCCAGTAGAGACTACCAGGCATAGTTCAGCAGTATATTCTTGAAGAGGAAGCACATATTTTAGAGAATGATAAAGCAGTTAGCAGAGAGAGGAGTAGGATTCCCCCACCCAGGTCTATTGAGGGTCACAATGAGCAGGAGGGTGAGTCAGTTCATCAGGTTATAATACCATGTGAGCATGAGATATGTGCCAGGGAGAGACCCCTAGAGATGTTGGAGATGATATCTGAGGGTTATTACGAATCTCGCCACCCTTATTTTTTGGATCCACTGATGGGTCAGTAGTAGAGGGCTGGTTACAGAGTTTACAATGATATTTTGGATTGCGCCCTTATGGGAGTAATCTAAAGGCACAACTTGCAGTCCATCTCCTATGGGAGAAGGCTTCCACTTGGTGGGAGCAGGAGGTGTCCATAGGTGGAGTGAGTATTGACACACTCACTTGGGAGACTTTTGTGGCCTATTTCTATGAGAGATATCTCTCTGAGCATTTTAGACAAAGACAGATAGAGGAGTTCCATGATCTCTAGCAAAGAGACCTCACAGTGAACCAGTATGAGAGTCAATTTCTTGAGCTTCTTCCATATGTTGATTACATGAAGGATGAGAAATTGTGTACTCACCATTTCATTAAGGGACTTAATATGTCTCTTTAGAGCATAGTACACCTAGCATTCCCTACCATGTTTAGAGGGGCAGTTGAGATGACACTTGTAGTTGAGGATATCCATACTAGACAGGAGTCTCGGGATTAGTCCCAGTATCGAAACCCCTCTTCCCAACAGTCTCAGCAGTAGAGATCCCAGTAGGATTCTAGACAGAGGTATTCATAGGGTTATTAGGGCTCTAAGCCAAAATAGTGGTAGTCTCAGGGCTGTAGATAGGATCATAGGACATAGACCCCTCAGACACAGCTAATTAGGACTTAGTATTCCTCTGGGGGTGGATACAATGGTTCTAATAGGACTGAAGGGTCACAACAACTTAGGACATAGGGAGTGCAGATTCAGACCCAAGGGCCATGTTACACTTGCCGTGGTATGGGTCATTTAGCGAGAGAGTGCCCACAGGGACAGTCAGCCAGTGGTCAGAGAGGGGCTACCTCAGAGCCTACAGTTGGAGATATGGGTAGATCCCATAGAGTTTTTGCAGTGGTTGATAACTGCCAGGCCAAGCACCTGGACACGGTCATAGAGGGTGTAGGTGGAGTCTGATAGATAGCTAGCACTGGAGCCCATTCATATTATAGCCTGATGGACCCTTGCACACCGAGGCTGAGAGCTGGACTAGGTTAGGGTCCAGTGGGATTATTATGATGAGGTCATGGCTTCATGGGAGGATGTAGCATAGATGAGATCTCAGTACCCATATCTTTTTGATGAACTCCAGGAGGAAGTTCATTCCTAGTGGGGGAGGATGTGAGGCCTCACCCTGACCCATCATAGCTTTAGTGCTCGATCATACTTTGATACTTTATGTTTTGATATATCGATACACTTTTGATTATCCTGACAAAGACTCGTGATATTATGTTATGATGATTATATTGTGTGGATTACATTTTGATATGGATTAGATCTAGAATAGGTGGTTGATTTTGATTATATATGTTTAGACAAGTGAATTAATGAGGAGATTGGATCATGATTAGACTTGACTATTTCATGGATGTTATGTCATGGTGATTAAGGAATTTTTATGTTTTAAACATTTTTGTATGAAAATTTTAATTAGGGAATTAATTCTACCTATTGATTAATGTTGCTAATTATGAATTAAAAATGTATACTACATGTGATTTTATCATCTTGGAATACTGATGCTTGAAGTTTAGTGTGCATGAAAGGAAACCATGGAATTATTCAGAGAATCAGGGCTAAACACATGTGAATTGAGTAAGCCAAGGTTTAATCCAATAAGGGTTTGAAAACTCGTTGTAATGTGATCTTTATTGTAAACATAATCTGAATGTGTGTTAATAGTTTAAAATTTATGTTGTTGTTGGACATGTCATTGTGAATGTGATGTGTATTTTGTTTGGTGTCACTTGACACTTGTGTTGTCCATGTGGATAGTGACATGTTAATTAGGGCTTGGGAAAGAATCACCTAACCTTCATAATATTATATTAATCCCACTTGCATATAGATTTCTTCTAGGGATCACATCAAGTTGGAACTTGGATTTGAACTTTAGGGGTACCCTTGAGGGATTAAAAGTGACCCTAGAATGTATTTTTGACCAAAATTAGTTAATTCTAAGGGGGTACCTTGGGTTAGGGATAGTTTTTACCTATGGGAGAAATCTAAGTCACCATTATGACTCTCCAAAATGTCTAATTTTCAAAAGTGGAGAAAATAGAGATGGCCACATGCATCTAACTTATCCCACACTCCTTACTAAACTCATAATTAAGAGGGGAGACAAAAAGGCTAGATGTCATGTCTCATTATTGCTAGGTCTTGAGTAGACTTTTGGAGGTATTTTTAGAGGGTTTTGGGAGACTTAGTGGGTGTTCACCTACTCTCTAATTTTAGAGATAATTAGGGTTTGGATAGAGGAAGGATAAGGATTTGGGCTCTTCTCAAGTTTCATTTTTCCATAACACATTTGGAAGGTTGGTTTCCTTTGTCATGAAGTGCTTGTTTGTTGCAAGTAGATTTGGATGTTATTGTTTTATGAATATGAAATCTTGTATGGTGTTCATGTATGTAATCTTGTATAGTGTTGTTGTATGTAAATTTTGTTGTCATGTGTTGGGTTGGGAATGCATTTATATTTTTGTATCAATTCTTGTTCTTTTGGGTTGGGAGTGTTGTTCACGGGACTTAAGGCATTACTCACCCTTTGGGAAGGGAAGAAGTGGCCTTGGGTGAAAGGGTTAGTTGGGCTCTCCATTTTAGTGAGAGTCTCTTTTCTTGGAGAAGATGGATAATTTCATGAAGTATGGGCTCCATGAAGCCATGTTGCAAATATTGTTTTGGTATAGAAATGACCAAATGTGTATATGGAAAGAATGTCAATGAAGCCTTGGAAAGGCATGGAAAAACTATTATGGAGGAATTTTAAAAAAAAATGCAAATGACATTCTCCTCCTTGGAAAATCCCACTGTCACCCTACTTTCATGGGTTCGAAAAACTCATTTGTGAAACCTTAGTTGGGAGTTTATTGTTGTTTTGTGCATATGAGATGTTGTGAGAATTTGGATGTGAAATCTTGTTTAGCCTTGGTTCTCCAAGCTCGGGGGTGGCCTCCTTGAGAGCTTGGTTGGAAGGTGAGCTTCCCATGGTTTCCCTCATGAAATTTGTAGTTTTTTTAAGTCATGATGATGGTGAAAGAAGCTTGAAAGAAATTCCTATTTGGGGGTAGTTGTGTGTAAGAAACTTCAATGTTGCATAGTCACTCATTTTTATTGAAACTCATTCTTTTTGATTGTTGTAATGTTCATTTTTGAATCTTTTCAAGATAGATGTGAAGAGATCTCCTTCATTATATAATGATTTATTAAAGAAATAAATGTTGCATACCATCCATGTATTGTGTAGATTTATCATCTTGAAGATGTGTAAATATAGATTGTAAGATTACCATAATGTAAATGATGGAATCTTAGTTCATGCATATTGCATTATATTTATTAAAAGACAAGAGGTTAACCATTTATGTTAGAGGGATACCTAATTTTGAAAGAGAAAGACAATATAATAGTTTCATTTCCTAAAAATCTTGAGAAATTGCAAATCTTGAACCTCCATAATGTATGTAAATGTAAGTCTTCAAGTTATTGGAACACTCCATTTCTCCCTTTGAAAGTCTCTATTCCATTTCCATAGATTCAACTTTCTTCATTAAAAAATCTCCATTTCAATCTCAACTCTTGAAGAGAAGAAATAACCTCGATGTCAATAAAAAATCAAACTAGTTAGTATGATAATATAAAAATCAATTAGTATTATTAGTCTTCTTAGTATATTGCCCTTATAAATAAATCCAATGCATACAATGGGAAAGGAAATACTCTCCTTACCACAGAGAATGTTCCTTTCCAAATGTTCTCCCTCTCTAATTAAATTTGTAACCTAATCCCACTAACATAACCATGTAATAAATCCTAAATACTAAATTAAACTCACCTTTCCTTTACCTATTTCCTGTGGGCCCCACACTTACCATAATCCTTACCCTTCTTACCTCTTGTTTGGGTGCCACTTTGCAAAGTTTATTTATAAATTAAAATTTTTTAGGGGCTGCACTACATGGGTTATGTGCCACCCCCCTTTTGCTGTCATGCCCTACAAGCTCTGACATCCCCTTTGCCAAGTCCACCCTTCTCCTTTCCATGCGAGATCTTCACTTGGGAGAATGGGAATTTGTGGTGGGCCCTAGAAAATCCCATCATCCTCCTTACAAAAAAAATGAGCCCTCCTTACTGTCATGTTTCTGGGCATGCGAAATTCTTTGCATAGGATGGGGATAGGTTGGTGGGCCATAGCAAACACATCATCCTCCCTTTCTTGAAACCCGTGCCACCTTCCTATGTTCTGCCCTTCCCATTTGAAGTCCTTGGTATAGGGATGGTAATATAGGTGGTGGTCCCCCAAACACAGTATTTTCAACCTGCACTTTTACATAGGAATTTGGCCCCTTCACCAATGCATTTTGGGTTTTGGTCTTTGTAATAGAAAATGATAGTTTAATAAGTTAGTAGGTTAGATAGGTTAGGGGATTATTTGTTTGATAGATTAGATTATTAAGTAATTAGTTGATAGTTTAAATTAGTTAATTAGGTCTATTCTTTATTGTGTTTAATTCTAAATTAGGTACCATGTTATACATATATAAATTGATTTAATATTGTAGCTCTAGCTAGTAGATTAATAACTTTTGGGGTTTTGAGAGATGAATGAATTTAATAATGTGATCAAATTTAATTGTTATTGGAACAACATATTAAGCTAATAATTAATAATTTTAAATGGATCCTTACATTAGTTGTTTAGGTTATTCTAAAAATTGTGAGATTTGTGTAGTATAAGGATCCTCACATATTCTGATCCCATGTTTAACTACATTTAGAATCATGATGTTCAAACCATTGAGATAGTTGGTAAGGCCAGAGCATTTTTTGCATTTTGGTCACAAGAAATTGAAAAGGAAAATGCCACTTGGAGAGAAATTAACAGTAGAAAGGATGAGGTCCTTAGTTTCAGCTGGCTGAGTGATGAGGTGTATACCTCTTGGAAGGAAAAGTACATAATAGTTGATCTAGGGGAAGGTGATGACATGTAGGTGGATGATGAGGCCTAATATATTGGATGATATAGGTAAAATGAAGATCTTACATCACCAATATCAAGCACAACAGACTCTAGATGGCTCATGTCGAACAACTTTGAAGTAGTTGCAAGTACCAAGCGGTCAAGAGACAAAATTTGTCAAATATCTATTTTAACAAGAGTGGTTATAGAAATAAATTTGAGAGATCTTTTGCAAGTTATTGAAGAGGTTATCTCTGAATATTTTGTATACTAAAAAAATATTTTTTGAATTTAATACAAAGATCCATATTCTAATCTCTCATGTGTTATGTGTCATATGAGTTATGAATTTTATGATTCATTAGCATAGTTTTCTCTATGTTTATGTACTTATTTGAGAGTTCAGATCTAGGATCAAATTAAATTAGGCTCTTATTAATGCATAGATTCATCCGACACATGCTAGGATTCTATTAGTAGTAGGGGTTTTGGGATAGTTGTATTGTGATTTGAAATATTTGGTGATTATTAATTTTAGTATATTGTATCTGAGTAAGAATATAGCCTAATGGATAAAGCACTGATCTAAAGATAATAAGTTTTGTTTTATTACATATCTAGTTTCACATTGGTCGTGTTTTCCTACAAATAAACATTTAAATTCCATTAAGTTTACATTTGTGTAATTTCTTTAGAAATTTATATCTCATGCTCCATTTCATGGTTGATGTTCAATGGGTAATTAGTCAATTATCTAGTATCTCCCAATTATGTTGAGTCATTGTGAGATTAATAGTTGATAGTACCAAAGTAGATATATCAATAGGTATTATATGGTATCCCCCCTTGGTGTAGCAGGACCTAAAGAGTAGAATTATTAAGAGAGTGCTTGTTAGTTGGTCCTTTTCTTGCATGAACAAATATTTGGTGGTGGCTCCTCTATAAAACAATCATAAAAGGGAAGAGGTTATTGTTGTTTTCATCACAACATAAAAGAAACCAACAAGACCTTTCTATAAATCCTTGAGTTGAATATAATTCTTTAAGAGGGTTCTAGTCTTTGTTGAATCCCTTGGGTTGAGTTAGGTTCCTTAGAAGAACATATGAGGGCTCTACATCAAGGGGTATCAAAGAACAAGGAAGTAGGTCCTTGTAGATTAGAGATTGAAGATTTGGTGACTAAGGAGTGTTATATAGTGTTGAAGATAAGAAAATAGAAAGTAGGTCCTTGAAGGAGAAAGATTGTGGATTGGATAGAAGGTATGGTGGTCATTGTGGATGAAGACTTGGGTACTAGGTCATCTATAGTCCAAAACACATTATAAATGAAAATTTAATATTTGTAAGGATTTTGTTTCAAGTGGTTCATTTGTAAATGTGGTTTCAATTGAGATGGTTAAGAAATTGGATCTACCAAGGATAGTACATGTTATTCCTTACACAACACAAGGATTGGATGTTGAAGAGTTGATTGATGTGAAGGAGAAATGATATGTTCCCTTCACCATTGGATCATACAAAGACGTCATACTATGTGACATTGTACCCTTGAGAGGTTCCCATATGATTTTGGGAAGGGCTTGGCAGTTTGAGAAGAAATCACTACATGATGGCAGGAGGAACAACTACACTATCACAAAGGATGGAGAGAAGATGGTGTTAGTACCATTGGAGGAGCACAAGGAACCTTTGAAGGTGTCAAAGAGCATTATAATCTTTGAGAGGGAAAGGATCCTAAGGAAAGGGGAACATGGTGATGTAGTTGAAGAAGATTGTTTGATGAATAAGGATGGTGCTTTAGAGAAAGAATCCATAGAGGATGATGTAAAGACAAGTTTTTCATTGGGAGGAAAAGGGAATAAGGAGCAAAAAATATGGGTTGAAGAGAAAGAGGAACCTAATGCCAAAGAGGTTTAGAAATTTGGAGTAGAGGTAAGGGATAGAGATTCGGATGAAGATAGAAAAATATCAAGTCCTAGAAGGCTTGAAGACAAGGAAATGATTCTAGTGGGGATTATACTATGTTCGTTGGAGATAGGGAAGAAGATGGAGCAGTATTCTTTCCCCAAAAAATGAGGTATGAGGCTAATGAATAGCCACCAAAGGTGAGTTAGAATGCTAATACAAATTGCATGGACATGATGAGATGTTGTAGGAAACAACAGTGGTATCAAGGTATATGTTTACACTCCAAGCAAGGAGAGAAAGTATGAAAATGTGAATGAAATCAATTTTTTTTGGTTCTTATTCTGATTTTGTTGTAGATATATGTTTTTATGATGGATATTACTAGTATGGTGAAGATGGAAATGATATGAAAGAGTCATATGATGGAATCAACTTATTATTTCTTCTTGTTTCTAATCGTTTGTTTGATGGTTACTAAGCCCAAAAATAAGAGGATAAGGTATAGGAAGAAAGGAGAGGGTTTTAACCTCCAAGAATTTCATATATAGATGGGAAATAGGTATGAGAAGGAAGAATTATGCATGGGTAGAAATTCCAAGGTTGAGGGAGAAGCAACATGGAGTTCAAGAGGTCAAGATGTAAGGGTACTTAAAAGATGAGAAAGTGCATCTATTGATGTTTGGTTTGTAAGTACACCAGTTCCAAGGGACTTCGAACAATTAGAAGCCTAGGAATATGGTGGAGGGGTAAAAGGGCTACAAGGGTTACTAGTGAGACCTAAGGTGGAAAACATGAAGATAAGAAGACATATGGGACCTATAATTTCATTCAAGGATTTAATATGGCTAATTATTCCATTTGGTTCTAATTGAAAATTCAGTATTCATGTAATTTTCAAAGTTGGCAAAGTAGGCCTATAAGGGTCACTATAAGGTCTAAATTACCTTAGGGGTATTATTTTAGGTCTGGGTTATAGTTTAAAATCTTGTTAAATTGTTTGAAAACTAATAAGTTTTTTATTTTTCAAGTTTACAACTTTTGCTGTCAACTTGACAACATTTATAACTTTTTGTAACAGTCTAATTAGGAGGACAGTCGGTTTAGACTATTGCAGTTAGTTTTTGAGGGAGTTTGAAATTAGTTTCAAGGTGGTTGGTAGAATTTTGGTTCTTTAAGAGATCCATTTTCATTGTAAATTAATAGAAGAAAATGGGTTTGGTTGAGAAGATAAGGAGAACTAAAGTTTAAGTTGATAAAATGATGCTTTAAACTGAACTTTCTCTAATTTTTCCAAATATAGTCACTATATTCACATTGTTGTACCATATAAATGTATTTAAATTGAGTTATTATTGGTTGGAAATGTTAGGGAAATGAATTATATTTATTTTATCATTGTAATCAATTCCTTTGGTGCTATATATAGAGGAATTTATATCCATTTTAGTTAAAAAAAGTCAAAACCTTCTTCTAGGTTAACCCGAGAGAGGAAAAATGTGATTTATTTTATGTTTCATGTTAAATATTAAGTAATATTCATGTGGGAGTATGATATAGGACATATTTTAGATTACTCTTGGTTGTTTTCAGTGGAGCATACATTAAAGACATATTCCATGGATCCATATGAGTGACTAGACTGTCACAGAGAGGATAGAGGGATGATTGTCTCAGTCAGAAAGTTGAAGAATTTTTCCATATTTAAAGGAGTGTTTGGGCCATTGGGGCTTAAGGAAGTGGAGATAAGAGTTTATACAACAAGTGTGAGACTTGGAGGAGGCATAGGATCCCAGTGAAAGATTTGGGCAAGAAAATTTACAGAGGTTGACATGACTATCTCAGAATGATAGTGACATAGTAAGTTGAAGTATTTTTTTTTAGAGTATTTTTTAATGGATGTAGTGGATTTTAAAGGGTATGGAAAGAGTCTAGAAGGGTTTGAAGGATTTTATTTTATGAGATAAAAAAGACACAATTATTTTGGGGAATGGTTTACATGTCTATTCCAAGTGTGGAGTCAAAGGTTGCAAAGTTGTTGTCTTTTAGGACAGTCAGTAGTATTTGTTTTGAAGACCAAGGAAGGTCACGGGTGTAGTATTATGAATCAAGGGGTAAGGATTCTCAGTGGTTATTTGTGTAGGGGAATCCAAAGGGTGAGTTTAATCCTCAATCAAGATTCTAGTGGGATTATGTATGAGGGTAGCCATAGAAAAGTGGAAGAGTATTAAAGGATGAAAGTTCAACGAGGATTCATTGCATTTGGTAGTGGGTCTAGGTGTGTGGATCCAATCAGAGGCCTTGAATGAGTTTCAAGGAAGAGTGAGTGGGAAGTTGATGCAAGTTAGATAGGGCAGGTTGAAGACCCTATAAGCCATTAGATTAGGCAGTTGGAACTTTGGTGAAGAATCAAGGTCTAGTAAACCTTGAAGTGAGGATTCATTTAATGATGGGTTGGATGGTATATTACCAAGTGGTGAGAATTCAAAGTTGGGGTATTATTGGGATTGAAGGACAATGCTCAATATAAAGACAGCTTGTTCAAAAGTATGTTATGTGGGGTTACCTTAAGTCGGGCCTTTCTATAAAGCCTTGATTTGAATCTAATTCCTTAAGAGGGTTCCAATATTTCTTGAATCCCTTGGGTTGAGTTAGGTTACTTAGAAGAACATAGGAGGGCTCTGAATCAAACTATAACTCATGCAAATATCAATATAAGATCCAGTGACCTTAGACATAAGGTATACACTCCTCCCTCTACACAAATACATACTCCCATATGATAATATTCCATACAATGTCCTCACACACCTGTCAAAATTTACTATACCTATCATAACCAATCTTTTTGAGTCTTCTACTATATCCATCTGAAACATATATTGACATAAATGACAAAACATGAATGTCAAAACCGACAATTCCAACAATTAATATCTATATTTACACAAAATCATGAGAGAAATAACTTGGATTTCATCTTTTTTACATCATATGTAGACACATAATGGTTGAAAGTGCTCCTAATCCATTTGAAAATATGTTCATCACTGAATTCTTTGGAAAACCTCAGAATGCAAACCCATAATGTTGTTGTTTTGTTCAAATTAGAAGTTAGGTCAAACCCTTGTTTCCACCTATAGAGTGATAGGTGGTGTTTCCCATATGCCCTTGACCCATAGGTAATAATTACAACAAGATCATTCTCAACTATAAATTTAAAGAGAAAAAATCCTCTTGGCATTGCACTTGTGGTAACATTGTTCATTGATGAAACATTGCAGTCCAAAAAGGACTCCAACAACATTATTTTTTTTCTTTCTCTGTTTGCACACACTCCTGGGATAACTATAAATTTGTTTGTTAAAGGTTTACACTAAGAAGTGTTTTCTTCCAACCCTTGGTTTTTGAGCTTTCCTTTGGATGCACATACTCTAATTTATCAATCCCCTTATGGAAGCTATCATTGTTATTGAAATTGGAATGTAGAATACCTAGATGGTACCCCTACATGCTCCATAGAAGTTCCCTCAACAAATGAAACTTTTTTAGTGTCAGAGGGAGGATTTCCAGGTGGAGGGGAATGGTCCCCACCCATTTCAAGCTACATATGTTGGTTTGGTTGCAAGAAAAAATTCAAAAAATCACACAACGGGAGAATTACTTAGAAAACTAATGTTCTTATTTGAGTTATAGTTGTCCTTGTAGAAAGCCTTTGTCACATTAGAGAATATTTATTGGTACAATAATATTATAATGAGATGGGTTCAAGATATTAGATTTTGTGTTGGAATGATAAACATATATTTAAATTCAATAATTTTCAAATAAATTAATTATGATATTTATTTTATTTTTTAAACGGTAAAAAACCAATGTAGACAATGCTAAGAATTGATAATATCATCAGATAATTGCTTCAAAATATATAAATTGGTCATTATCCAATAATTTGGCTCAAATTCATGTTTATTAAATTAGTTTTCACTTTTTCATATTGTTAATGTGATGAACTATAACTGATTGAATGTTTGAAATTGACAAGTTGATTATCACTGAGATGCAAATAGTAAATGAAAGACATTAAATTAGTTAATGTATTTTATATTCATTGATATCAACTTGATATAATATGATTGGTTATATAGATATTGTCATAGACTTCAAGAAACCAAAGAGATAAATTTTATGTTATCAGTAAACATAAAAAGTCAGTGTACACCAAGTGACAGTGCACACCGATGGATAGAGAACCCCGAGAAGTCACAATGTATACCAAGCACCACAAAACCAAGTATAACTAAGTTGAACCCCAATAAGAACTGAAGATAATTCCTAAGAAAAACTAGATTCAATGATTGAGCAAACTAAGATTTGATCACCGATCAGAAATGGAGTTAGGAAATGACAAAATACTTAGCTGGAAAGAGATATAATTAGAGTTAACTGATTAATTAGTTTGTTTTCATTGATCAGATAAACTAAGGATAAGAAGGAGATTTAAAGCACAGAAAATAAAGATATATTTGTGGATTAAATCTAAAGCTATACTTTAAATATTAAAGCAATGCATGGAGAGATTTGCGGAACAATAAAGCTATCTACATCAAGAACAAGAAGGAAAAGGAATGTAAATAGTGAAATTATATCTATATAAAGAGATAGGTAATTAACAATGAAAAGAGGAATTTTGAATATAATTCTGGTGAAGAGAGAAGTCTTCATGCAGATCTGATCATACAGACTAAAGAATAGAGCCAAGAGTTCTGCAGACACCAAGCAACAGAGAAGCAACAACATTCATCGAGAAGAAAGAACAAGGAGGGGAGAAAAGGAACATAAGAGAATATTGATCAAAAAGGTATTATGGACTTACAATAGATCTGAACATCTACAAGATTAAGTTGTATTAATGAATAGATCATTTATTGTTTCAGTTTAACCATTGATTCAGAAAATCTCTTAACCGAGTGGGATTTAACAATGCTTAATGTATTGAGATACTCAAGCATATCAAAAGGTTTTTCATGTTGAAAGAATAGTGAATTCCTAAGGTCAAAAGACTAACCAATGGTTTTAAATCCTCTAAAAAGGTCACACTTAACAGTGTGTTTGTAACCTTTAATAGGGTTATCTCTTCACCGAGCTCACTTTAGAAGAGTGAAAATTTGGGGTTACCGATCCCAAGTGGTTTTTCCCTTAATAGGCTTTCCATGTTAAAAATTCATGTGTCAAATGTGTATATGGTTCATTTATTTGATTTTTTTCTTTACACATTACTAAAATAGGATTTTTTGGTAAACACTAAGTTTATTTACTGCTATTCGGTAAAGCTTAAGAAAAGGATAAATAGTGTATTCACCAAGAAGTATATATATGTTAGATTCAAATAAGACATACATATTGTAGGATTGAAGATAACTAGAGGTTTTATATTTGTGGTATAAAGTTTTGGTTGGATTATTGGATTAATTTTTGAGGCCACTAATTCACCCCCCCCTCTTAGTTATTCTAACAATTGGTATCAAAGCTAGTGTGCTTGGAAGAGAGTTTTAAGAATCAAGATAAAGATAACAAGATGAGGAAAAGGGATGTGCCTAAGCTGGACAAGGACAAATTTGCATCATGGAAAAGTGGGATAAGATCCCACCTATCAAGTATTGGAAATGATGTCACACAATAATTGGATACTGAATTTTTTTTACCTACTGGACCTTTGACAATTGATCAATTGAGAGAGAAATATGAGCACAATTCTATGATGATATAACTTGCTTCCTCACTCTTCAATGTTGAATTTGAAGATGTCAAATCATGCACCACTACAAAGAAAGTGTGGGACAAACTCAAGCTAGTACATGGAGGAGATAAAAATGTGCTAAGAGCTAAGGTTGAAAGCCAAAGAGAAAAGTTTGATGACCTAAGAATGAAAGAAGGAGAGAAAATTACTTAGTACAGTGGCATAATCAAATAAGTTGTCAATTCTATCTGATGAGTAGGAGGTTTACTTGAAGAAGAAATAGTGGTAAGTAAAATTCTAAGAACCTTGCTGCCTATTTTTGCTATTAGAGTATCTGAAATACAAGAAATGAGAGTAGTAGCAAATAACAATGTTACTCTAGATAGTTTGATTGGTAGACTTATTTCATTTGAGATGAATAACTTCAACAACAATGTCTTACCAACTATTGAGTTTGCATTCAAATCTTGTTTGAAAATAAGTAAATCAAGTCATAAAAACACTATGAGAAATGATATTGAAAGTAATAGTGATGAACAAGAACTTGATGAGATTGAAGCACTAATGGCTAGAAGATTCCAGAGAGGCAAAGGTATATACAAAGGTAAATTACCATTGGTCTATTTTAATTGCAAAGAGATAGGACAATTTGCTGCTAGATGCCCTAACAAAATAAAAGATGAGAGAAACAATGAAAGATCTTATGAAAAGAAGTTTGACAGAGGTGATGACCTGGATTACCGAATCAACTGACACTCTTGACAGAAGAGATAACCAAGAATACAAGGACAAAGGAAAGAAGGCTTGTTGCCTAGCTGAGAACAAAGCTAGAAATACTGACACCGAATCTAATGAAGATATTGAGGTGGTATTTGTTGCTATGAAGGATGATTCAGATGAAGAAGAAAGGTATGTTGAAGCTACACTCATATCTAAGTTAGTAAAAATGATGTCTAGATTATCAATAGTGGTTGTACTCACCATATGACTGGAGATAAGGAAAATTTTGAAATTTTTTGAATATTATAATGGTGGATCAGTTAGGATGGGTAATGACTCACCCTATTTGGTTGAAGGAAAAGGAAAAATCATGTTGAATAATATGATCAAATGTAAAAATGCATATTGGGTGAAAGGACTTAACTATAATCTATTGAGTGTTTCATAGCTGAGTAACACAGGACACCGTGTTGCATTTGAGAACAAAAAGGCAAAGATCTATAATGAAACAAGAATGTTGATCGGTATTGGTTAACAAACAAAAGGTAACATACTCTATCTTCATGATATTAAGACCACTTGTTTATTAGCTAGAAATGAACTAGAAATTTAGTTGTGGCATAAAAGGTTATGTCATTTGAATTTTGACAACATGGTTAGGATAAGAAAGAAGAGAAAGGTAAGAGGCTTACCAAGAATGTCAAAACCTAACCATGTCATGTGTAAGAATGGTCAAAAAGGTAAAATGAAAAAGTCTAGTTTCAAGAGAAAAACCTACATATCTAATGCTATTCTAGAGTTAGTCCATACTGACCTATGTGGACCAATGAGAACAAAGAGCTATTATGGTGATAGATACTTCATTTTCTTTGTTGATGATTATTCTAGAATGATGACTGTTATGTTCTTAAAAGAGAAATCAGAATCATTTAAGATGTTCAAATGGTATAAAGCCATAGTTGAAAACAAAGTGGAAAACACCACATCAGAATGAGATTGCTGAAAGGAGAAATAGATCAATTGTCAATTGTGCCAAAACACTGATGATTGAGAAAGGCATCACACAAACATTCTAGAGAGAAGTTGTAAGTACTTCTGTCTATACATTAAATTGAGTTTAATTGAAAAAAGACACCATTAATACACCTTATGAGCTATGGTATGGATACACACCTAATGTAAGTTACTTTAGAATTTTTGGAAGTTAATTTTATATATTGAAAGGTGATAGAAATGGAAATCTTGACTCCAATAGTGATGAAGGAATATTTCTAGGTTATTCTACCAAAAGAAAAGCTTATAAATGTCTTAACAAATCCTCTAACAAAATCATTGAAAGTGAAAATGTTAAAGTGGATGAATTTGCTGAGAAAAATGATGAGGGAAGTAGAAAGGAACCAAAAGAATACAACAGATCTGTCTACAATGAAGAACCTGAAACTCTACCTAAGTAACAACATATCACTACTGAGTGACAAAACAATGCAACTGAGGAACATGTTACACACTGAAAATCAGGAAATTGCTCACAATGATGAGCCTAGTGATGAAGATCAAAATGAAGGTCAAGATGATGATCATAATAATGAAAAAAGGTCTAAACTGGTACTTACCAAGTATGTCAGAAGATACCATCCAAAAGACCAGATCATAGGAGACAAAAGAGCTATAATGAGAACAAGAAGTAATTCACTGAACACTAGATGTTTGATTTGTGATTTTGAGCCTAAATCTGTCAATACTGGACTTGAAAATAAAGAATGGGTTAGTGATATTAATTAAGAGATTGATAAGATTGAAAATATTATAACATGGAGATTAGTACCTAGACCGAGTGACAAAAATATCATTGGTACCAAATGGATATTCAGAAACAAGCTGAATGCGAATGGAGAAGTCACAAGGAACAAAGAAAGACTAGCATGGAAAGGGTATACACAAGAAGAAGGAATTTACTATGTAGAAACCTTTGCACCTATTGCTAGACTAGAAGGAGTAAGAATTCAACTTTCTTATGCTTCTTTCAAAGGATTCAAAGTATACCAAATGTATGTCAAATCTACATTTCTAAATGGAATACTAGAAGAAGAAGTATACATTGAACAACTTGAAGGGTTTGTTGATCCTAACAAGAGAAACATGGTTTGTAGACTACACAAATCCTTGTATGGATCGAAAAAATCACCAAGAGCATGGTATGAAATACTTCACTCTTATATCATAAGTATTAGATTTGTAAGAACAAGTGATAACAATAATCTATATTTAAAAGAAGATATTGATGATAGTATTCTGATTACTGAGATATTTGTTGATGATATCATATTTGTAGGTAATGATATGTTATGAAAATCATTTTATGATGAAATGAGCAAAGAGATTGAGATGTCAATGTTTTGGGAGATCAATTTTTTTCTTGGTCTATAGATTCTTCAACAGGATGCAGACATCTACATCACACAATCCAAATACATCAAAGAAGTTCTCAATATATTCAAAATGAAGGACTCCAAACCGGTTGGAACATCAATGGCAACTAGTTGAAAATGAAAAAGGAAGACAAGTCAATCGAGGTAAATTAGGCCTTATATAGATCTATGATTGGAAAACTCATGTATGTTGTACATATTAGACCAGATATAGCACATGTAGTTGGAATAGTTGCAAGATTCTATGCTAATCCCAAGGAATCACACATGACTATTGTCAAAAGAATTATGAGATATCTAAAGAATACCAAAGACTATGGTATGTGGTATAATAAAGAAGGCAAATTTGAGCTTCAAGTTTATATAGATGCTGATTAGGCTAGAAACATAGAGGATAGAAAGAGCACAACATGAGGATCATTATGTATGGGTGACAGACTTGTCATGTGAATAAGTAAAAAGCAAGGATGCATATCTCAATCAACTATAGAAGAAAAATATGTGGCTACTGGTGCAAATTTCTCTAACATTACATGAATAAAAAAATTGTTGAAAGATATGAATATGGAAATCCTTGATCCAGTGATTATCTATTGTGATAATACAAGTGCTATCAAAATTTCAAATAACCCCATGATGCATGGAAAAATAAAGCACATTTCTATTAAGTATGATTAATTGAAGGAACAAGTACAAGAGAAAGAGGTGATACTATAATATGTACAATAGAAAGAATAATTAGAAGATGTATATTCACAAATCCATTGCCAAAAGATACATTTGAGTACCTGAGGAAGGAATAGGGGTCTGACCCTTGTCTATTGGTCACTAAGCTAACTTGAAGGAAGCATCAGCCTATACATTATCAGAAGATCATTCATGTTGATGAAAGAAAAGAAATGGATTGCAATGAAACATCACTACAAGAAGGTACTTATCAGAACCAAACACCAGAGAAATTTTTGGCTACTACAGAGATGTATTTTTGATAGAGATGAGAGAGGTATATTTTTTTTTGGCATTGCTATCAAAGGGAGAGATGTCCTTAATGAATATGGAGAGATGTACTTAATGAATATATCCATATTAAGTAATATCTCTCTTGATCATCTAAAAAGAGAGAAGAGAAATATCTATCAGGGAGAGGAACAGTCAAAGGGAGAGAAATATTCAAAGAAACAACCATCCATCCAAGGGAGAGAATTGGAGAAAAGTTAGCACTGCATATCTATCTAGAAAAGGGAGAATAGATTCTACAACAAAGGGAGAGACATAATCAGAAGTTTCTACATCCATCTATTAAAGCGAATGAAGAATAAAGAAAGTATTCTTCAAGAATCAATCTAAGCTAGAAGAGCTTACCGAGAGTCAAATATTTGAATTGGTTATAGAACAATAATTTTGGTCTAATTTGGAATTCTTTACCTTACATATTTCATATTTTTTTGATAATTATTTTGCCATCAATGCCAAGGGAGAGATTGATGAACTATAACTGATTGAATGTTTGAAATTGACAAGTTGATGATCACCGAGCTACAGAAAGTAAATGCAAGACATTAAATTAGTTAATGTATTGTATTTTCATTGATGTAAACTTTATATAATCTGATTGGTCATATACATATTGACATAGACTTCAAGAAACCAAAGAGATAAATTTTATGTTATCGGTAAACATATAAAGCTAGTGCACACCAAGTGACTGTAAACACTGACAGACAAAGAAACCTAAGTAGTCATAGTGTATACTGAGCATCGCAATACTGAGCATAACTAAAGTGAACCCTGAGAAGAACTGAAGGTAATTCCCAAGAACAATTGGAGTCAATGACTGGGAAAACTAAGAGTTGATCACCGATCAGATATGGAGTTAGGAAATGACAAAAAACTTAGCTAACATGAGCTATAATTAGAGTTAACTAATTGATTACTTTATTCTCATCGATCAGATAAACTAAGGATAAGAAGGAGATTTAAAGTATAGAAAACAAAGAGAGATTTTTTTATTAAATCTAAATCTATGCTTTAAAGATTAAATCAATGCATGACAAGATTTGCGAATCAAGAAAGCTATCTACATCAAGAAAAAGAATATAAGCACTGAAATCATGTTTATATAAAGAGACAAGTAATTCATTATGAAAAGGGGAATTTTGAATATAATTATGGTGAAAATAGAATTCTTCATGTAGATCTGATCATATAGGCTGGAGAATAAAGCCAATAATTCTGCAGACACTGAGCACTAGAGAAGCAACAACATTCACCGAGAAGAAAGAACAAGGAGGGGAGAAAAGGAACAGAAGAGAATATTGATCAGAAAGGTATTATAGACTTATAATATATCCAAACATCTGCAAGATTATGTTGTATTAATGAAAATATCATTTACTGTTTTAGTTGAACCATTGATTCAGAAAATTTCTTAATCAAGTGGGATTTAATAGTCCTTAATGTATTGAGATAGTCAAGCGTATCAAAAGGTGTTTCTTATCGACAACATAGTCAATGCCTAAGGTAAAAAGACTAACCAATGGTTTTAAATCCTCTAACAAGGTCACACTTAACAGTGTGTTTGTAACCTTTAACAGGGTTGACTCTTGATTGAGCTCACTTCAGAAGAGTGAAAATTTTGGGTTACTGGTCCTAAGTTGTTTTTCCCTTAACACGGTTTCCACGTTAAAAATCCATGTGTCAAATGTGTATATGGTTCATTTCTTTAATGTTTTTCTTTACACATTACTAAAACAAGATTGGTTGGTAAACACTAAGTTTATTTACAGATATTTGTTAAAGCTTAAGAAAAGGATAAATAGTATATTCACCGAGGAGTATATATATTGGATTCACACAAGGCATACATCTTGTAGGACTGAAGGTAACTAGAGGTTTTATATTTGTGGTATAAAGTTTTGGTTGGATTATTGGATTAATTTTTGAGGCCATTGATTCACCCCCGTCTCAATTATTCTAACACAATGACATATTATATCTTATTTAAATTGTTATACTTGCTAATTTATTAGCTAACACTTCCTTTCTATATTATTGTACTTCCAAATTTTGGACTAGCAAATCTATTGCACATATGGTTTCTAAATTTGTTAAATTATTTATTGTTATACAACATGCTAGTTAATTTAGGGGTATCAAACTATCTATATAAATAATTAGGGTTAAAACATAAAAGACATTTCCAACATTTTAGTCTAAGTGGGATTCCCAAAATAGTATTTTTAGTCAATCTTTTATTTTCTATCATTTATCAAGAAAAAAAACCATTAAAAATTTAATGCGATGTGAACTAGTGATTTTTGAGATTTTAGAGTAGACTCTAAATATACTTGGGCACGTGAAAAAATATGGGACACTAAAATGTGGTCAATCTAGGAAATAACACAATTATTTTATGTCATAATTTCATTATTGATTAGTAGTGACTGAGCGTAGGTCAATCACTATCAGCTCATAGTGCAAGCACATTATAAGGCACTCACATTTTTTCTATCATAAAAATATAAAAAATGTAGAGGCCATGAAAATTTCAACTAGTCTCTTAAATCTTCATAATAGACTATAAGCAAGGAAAATATAACACAAATTTTACATTCAACCAAGTCATTACCAATACCAAAACATCAATGAAGGCAAGGAGTTGGGTTTTGTTAGCTTTTTATTTTAAAAATTAGTTAATAGGAATTTATGAATGTTTTTTTATCAAATTGTTTTTAATTTGTAATAAATGAAGATACCCTTTTAGTTCATGAAACCTCTTATTCACCAATTCATGAAAAACTTGGTGGAGAACAATTGTAACAAAATCCTCCAATAATGCCTTGACACCCTCTTAGAATGCACAACAATCTCCAAGGGAAAATACAAAACAATTAATAAAATTCAAGCATTGACTAAAAATTGTTAGAGTAATTTAGCAATTACTCTTTAGTGCTTAAGTTTCACTTAGGCAGTTTCCTTTTAGACTTAGGAAAGTTTCTATTTCCTAGCAGTTGCCCGTTTAGGGTTTCGACATCCTTTATAAGGATTGTCTTCTTTGTATTTCTTAAGGACATTACTTTGTAAATCTTTTAGTTAATAGAAATCATTTCTGTTTCAATGGATTTGCAGTCTCTTTCATTTTGGCCGCCATAGCTTCGGATCCTTCTCTCTTCTGTCTGTTTCATTCTGTCTTTGTAAT
>MU223957.1:210438-253242 GCA_018584345.1 Thuja plicata | reverse complement strand
TTTAGTGCTTAAGTTTCACTTAGGCAGTTTCCTTTTAGACTTAGGAAAGTTTCTATTTCCTAGCAGTTGCCCGTTTAGGGTTTCGACATCCTTTATAAGGATTGTCTTCTTTGTATTTCTTAAGAAGATTACTTTGTAAATCTTTTAGTTAATAGAAATCATTTCTGTTTCAATGGATTTGCAGTCTCTTTCATTTTGGCCGCCATAGCTTCGGATCCTTCTCTCTTCTGTCTGTTTCATTATGTCTTTGTAATGGTCTTGCATGCAGGTGATCTTGGTTGCATTGCGTATTAGCAATCTCAACAAAAATTTGAGTGGAAATAGTTTCCATCAGTTTACCCTTGTCACTTTATCAGAATTTATTTTATATCACATAGATTCCATGAGTGACCAAAATAACATGTGGTCAAACATGAAGGATAAAGCATGAAAATATTATGCCACCAAATTATCCTACAAAAAAGTAAAAGAAAAAAAATCAAAACCTAATTAGAATGCATTGTTCATTGATCCATGAGATAATTCAACCCTAGATAGTAGATTCAAGAGGTAACCTATCCATTGGTGTCAACACCAAAGCATAGAGGATTAGTTTTGGGATAGGTGGTGGAAAGTTTTTGGCCATGTTTCATGCAACACAATTGAGTTCCTATAGTGGTTTTTAAGAAAAAAATATTGTGATTTTTTCCTTAATGTGATCACAATCAAATTTAATTTGTATGAGTTTTAGGGTAGAGATGGGATATTCATACAAGATATAGAGAGGGAGCATAATGCTCATGTCATGATAGGGAATTAAGAATAAGCACAAACCCTTGCTAGACCAAATATTTAGCATGTCATGATCCCTTCTATTGTGAGGGAGGATTTTTTGGAAATATATGATGTGTCGAGTGACTGAGAGAGGGGGGGGGTAAATCAGGAACTAATAAAACTTAATCCTTTTAATCCACAATAAGATTAACTTATTTGTTTGCATGCATAGAACTTGAAAGTAAAGAACCATACACAACACATAACATAATATTTGGTTACCCAAAAACCTTCCAAAAGAAAGTAAAATTGGGGTGGGGATGATACCCACAAGATTTAGTATTGCAGTATAAATTTATCCTGTTAGAGCTTACAATGACCACTTCTAATGGCCTGCCATGTTAGGAGCATAGAAAGGACTGTTAGGTCCACCTTGTTAAAGAATTTTCTACAATACAATAAGTAATACAACTCTGTTAAGAGATTTAAAGAAAGGACTATTAGGTCCACCTTGTTAAAGGATTTTTCTGATCCACCTGTAAGAATGAACCAGTTGATGATCTGCTCTGTGCAACTATGATTGCTGAATAAGATCTTTCTGAATATAACTGATCACCTGAATGTGATAGATGAGCTCTGTTGTCCTGAATACTTCTGTTATTAATCAAACTACCATTCACATGTTTTTAGACATATGCATACATTCTTACTTATTCTTATTCACATATTGGATAAAAAAACTATCCTGTAACATAAATATCTTTATCCAACAAATAAATCTATAAGTCGACTTGTAATAAACAAAATTATATTTAACAATATATGCTAGGTCAGCTTAAAATTGTCACTCAGATCCAGAACTCTACTCCAGTGATAAAGTGTCACTCGGGTGATACTGTGAATCACTTAGGTCATACTGATCACTCAGGAAATGTTGATCACTTTGGCAATGCTAATCACTCGGGCCATGCTTAATCTCTTGGGACTTTGCATAATGCTTGCTGGCTCGATCGACACTAGTTGACTAAGTGTTTTGACACTAATTGACAATATGTCTTGCCATAAGGTCTAAAATATCCCCCTTTGGCATTAGTGACAAAAAAAATCATTGAATTTTGTTTCTGATATGTCAAAACTATCCCTTACTATCTACTCGGGTTTTGTGCTTTTCAAAGATTAATTTTTTTTTAAGTGTATTTACTACATTGTTTCACTATACATGTGTTTCCTCAGTGATATTTTCCCTTAATTACAATATAATGATAATTCCCCCTTATTTTTGACAAAAATGCCAAAAGGATATTTACAAGGTTATTCCAAAGTAGGATAGGAAATCACTATGTACCTTCAAAATATGAGACAGAGTGTTGTCCCAATTTTCCTGTAGCCCCTTCATGATGTACAATTCAATTTGTAGCTCTGTAGACAACTCTATCATTAGCTCGATGACTAAGAAATTGTTGTCATGAATGAGTGTCTTTGCATGTTGTTATGCTCTGCATACCCGTCCCTACATTTTTTTGGAAAAATTTTGGGTCCCCATTTTCACTTTTGGTTCTTCCTTTGTTTCTTTTCAGTACTTTTATTTTTTCTGGCCTTTGCCTCCGCATGGCTGTTGTTGTTGCTTCCTTTTGGTTTTTTGCACTTCAGGACCCAGTCTTGGAGTTTTTTTTTCCTTTGTGTCAGCCAAATTTTGGACCCTGAGATTCTTGCGATGTTACTTCCTCTTTAGTCAGAGGATGTGGTTGTGCGGGATCCCTAGGCATGGAGTGCGGAGGTTTTCCTTTTTCTCAGGATTTACAGAAGAGAATGGTGCATTTCAATCTAAGGGATATAAATTAAGCTTCACCTATCATTGTTACACTTACTGTGAACAATTTACCCTTAGAGCGAACTAAGAGTGAGTTAAGTGTGATTTTATTTGAGTGATTAATAGTGATTTGGAGTTTGGACCTATTCTTGTTCAAGTTATCCTACACTATTCTTGGTGCATTCATGGATTTCCAGAGATGTTCATTTGTAGAGAACCTCCCATGCCCTTCCTTTTGCATCTCTGGTTTTAGGTAGGTCCTTTTGGCCCTTCTCTTCCCTTTCTGGTTTGCGGTTTTGTTCCTCTTTTTTTTTTTCTTGGGCTTTGTTTTCTTTATGTTGTGGTCTTTGTCATCCCCTCCCATTGGTGGGATGGCTCTATGAGAGGGTTGTCTACCCTCTATAACATCTTGGTAGATAGTGTGAGATAGTATAAATAATTTTTGTAAATAGCATCTTGTAGGTTAGTTGTAAATTTGCTCACGCCTGTGTAAATATTATTCTTTGACCTTCTTTCAATACTATTCATAGCATTTCATCCTCTATAGTAACCTATAAATTTGTGTTCATGACCTATATATTCCTTTGAGTCCTACCCATCCTTTGACAAGCTCACCATTCCCTCTACATCTTTTAACCAAATTTAAGCTCACCCCCTGGTGTTCGCTGGACTCGACCTCGTCACCTCGCCTATTCGAGTTGTGACCTTTCTCTCTCCTTTGTCACTTCAGTATTAATGGTAGATTAATTCCCCATGCATGAGTGTTTAAAACCATCCTAGTGGCATTCAATCCATTCATGTTGAGACAAATTTTGCAATGAATGCCATTACTCCATTCATTGCATGACCACGTGATAGCCCACATCAACCTAGTACAGTGAATGGCCAGGTCATTTCAATAACGGTCAATTTTTTTGGACTCTAGGTTTCACATAATCCCATAGCCTTCATCTCATTTTTTGCATGAACCATAATCC
The DNA here is from genome assembly GCA_018584345.1 of Thuja plicata. Taxonomy (NCBI): domain Eukaryota; kingdom Viridiplantae; phylum Streptophyta; class Pinopsida; order Cupressales; family Cupressaceae; genus Thuja; species Thuja plicata. The sequence goes on along the minus strand of MU223957.1, from coordinate 249,702 downwards.
CCAGGACCCTCGGGTGTTGATCAAATTCAAAGTAAGTTATTTTGTTTATTACATTTCTAGGATTTGATATCAACTAACATCTTCTTGAGGACAAGTGAGAAATGGTGATGAAATCTCCAGAACTCAAGAATTTATTATATTTGAGTATCTGTATTAATGGTTGTCCAGTCTAATAGGCTACCAACAACTCATCAAGCAACATGTCTGAGGTATCTTACCCTCTCAAAATTTTGGGACTCCCATCTACCTCAACAAGGGTGGCCACCAAGACAAGGGCCGAGAAAGCACTAGAGAAGTTCCCTCTCATCGCAAAATATTTGAGGGATGGTGTCATCATGGGATCCAAGGTGGATTCCAAATTGCAACTAATCACCGACACAGAGGGTGGACCATGGGCCAAATTGCAGGGTTTGGTATGGACAATGTTCAATCAACATTCTGCCAGAGACAGTATGGCAAAGAAAGTGGCCGCCTCTAGCATAATCAAAGACGCCTGCTTCCCTTGCTCTGTGTAGTCCCCAAAGTTGATTCTCACTCTGGCAGAACATTACAACACAACCATTTAGGTTGTTATTCTTGTTTCTTCCCTTCCAATGGGCTACTCAATGCCCCTAATGTCTCTAGACACTGCCACTTTTGCTTCGGGACTAGGAATCCCCCAGTTTGCCAATTCTATTGTTATCTCCCAGGTTGCATCACTACAAGAGTTCAACAAGGTCCAACAAGCTTCTTGAAAACACCTTAACACCCACTAGTAGAAGATGAAAAAGAAGGATTATAGGAAAATAAAGTTGGAGATCCCCCGCATGGACTACAAAGAGAGCATACAAGCAAGGATCATCTTCCTATGTTGGGTCTTTGGGGAGCCATATACCAAGGACTTTTGAGCCTGGATGTACTACTTTCTATACAACATCACCACCAACAAACAAAAATTTTATTAGGAAACCATTATTTCCAATCATGTGGACTTCTAGCTGAACAAGGTCAGCAATACATCAAAGTTTCACATGACTTCTTATGTTCTATAGGCACTGATACAACAAAGACTCAAAATTTGGGGTTTAATTATAGTGGGCATCCTTGGGATAGGGCTCGGCTAGAGTGCTCCTTGGGATCATTTACCCCATATTCAAAGGGAAGCAAGCTTCCCCAATTTGTTTTGGGTAAATAATAGCTTTGTTTACTATAACATCTTGATACCCACTCAGGATGCTAGTTACCGGCTTTCAAAGAAGGCAATGGTCTTGGTCAGTTCTTATGACCATTATTTTATTCAATTCCAACAACACTCATACATTTGGGTGACCGAGTTCTCTGGCAAGCCCTACCTATTGTCTAAACATTGTGGGTATAGGATTATTTTGATGGAGTATTGCAGGTAGATCCTAGAGGTCCATACTTATTATGACCTCAAGAAGGTCACCACTATTCCATTTATGATCACTTGTGGGAATTATACTTGCAGCCTTGCAGTGGCCAAAGAAGCTGATAATGAATTAAAAAGTCTAGAGCTGACAGAGTTCTACTTGGTGCGGACCAATTTTGATCCACTAGGCAAAATAAATCAAGTATTACCCTAGGTTTTAGTGCCTCATGAGCCTCACATGGAGGATTTTTGTGTAGATTGCCAGGATGACATTGAGGTCTGAAGTTGACATTATGAGAGGATGATAAAAGGAATGATGAAATGCATGGGTCTCCAAACCTTTCCAAAGGACTTCTCAGATACCGGGCCTGTGGAGGACCCAGAGTATAAATCTAAAGGGATTGACAAGATGGATCTCTCTATGGTGGATTGGGATACCCTAAAAATTTTGGCAATAGAGGACATCACCAAGGATGTGGTGAAGCAGAGTCATGAATATTTTTCACGGGTTTACAAAAAGAGCACTCGTCGAGATGGTCCAGTTTTGCGGGGATCCACTTCGGGCTCTAGAATGTCTTGACAAAGCAGAGAAAAGGGGAAAACAAAAGAAAGCACCCCGGCCCTAGTCCTATCCTCAGTTCCAGCCCCTTTGATCGAACAAATTCATGCCTAACTTGAGTCATCCCAATAGCTGGGAAAAAAATTAGTGTCGCACTTTCCCTTGGTCTCGCGGTCGCTCTGGTGGGATCTTCCCTTCCTTTGGGCTCCCCTTCACTTGCAACACTCATGAGCTAGGTGATAGAGATAGAGGATGAGGGTGCAGTAATTTTGGATGCCAGGGGACAATTCCAAACAAAGAGAAGGAAACAAAGAGAAGATAATCCTCCACCAAGTGCAGACACAACCCCTCTACCATTGGGAAATATTCCTATTGGCTAAATATGTTGAAGAAGGATTATAAGAAAATGAAGTTGGAGATCCCCCACATAGGTTTCAAAGAGAGAATACAAGTAGGGATCATCTTCCTATGGTGGGTCTTCAGGGAACCACATGCCCAAGAATTTTCAGCCTAGATGTACTACTTTCTATAGAACATCACCACCAATGGACAAAAATTTTATCAAGCAACCATTATTGCCAATACTGTGGACTTCCAGCTGAACAAGGTCAACAATACATCAAAGTTTCATGAATTCTTATGTTTTGTGTGCACTGACATAAAAAAGACCCTAAATCTAGGGTTTACTTATAGTGGGAATCCTTAGGAGAGAGTCTAGCCAGAGTGTTCCTTGGGATCATTTCCCCTATATTCAATGGGAAGCTAGCTTCCCCAATTTTTTCTGGATAAATGATACATTTTTTTACTATAGCATTTTGATACCCACTCAGGATGCCAATTACTAGCTATCAAAGGAGACAATGGCCTTGGTCAATTCCTACAACCATTATTTTATTCAATTCCAACAACACTCAAACATTTGGGTGATGGGGTTCTCTGGAAAGCCCTACCTATTGCCTAGACACTGCAGGGATAGGACTATTTTGATGGAGTATTTCCAATAGATCCCTGAGGTCCATACTTATTATGGCCTCAAGATTTTTACCACCATTCCATCCCTGATCACTTTTAGGAATTATGCTTGTAGCCTTGCAGCGGCCAAAGAAGCCGACATTGAATTAAAAAGTTGAGGGCTGATAGAATTCTACTGGGCATGGAGAAATTTTGATCTACTAGGAAAAATAAATCAGGCATTACCTCGGGTATCAATTTCTCATGAGCCTCACATGGAGGATTTTTAGGCAGATTGTCAGGATGACTTCGAGGTTCAAAGTTGATATTATGAGAGGATGACAAAAGGAATGTGAAATGCATGGGTCTCCGGACCTTTCCAAAGGACTTCTCAGATACTAGGCCCATGTAGTACCCAGAGTATAAATCTAAAAGGATTGACAAGATGGCTCTCCCTCTAGTGGATTGGGACACCCCAGAAGTTTTGACAATAGAGGACATCACCAAGGATGTAGTGAAGCGGAGTCATGAATATTTTTCACAGGTTTGCAAAAAGAACACCCGTCGAGATGGTCTCGTTTTGTGGGGATCCTCTTCACGCTCTAGAATGTCTAGATAGAGTAGAGAAAAGGGTAAAAAAAAAGAAAGCACCCCGGCCCTGATCCCGTCCTCAATTCTAGCCCCTTTAATGGAACAACTTCATTCCCAGCTTGAGTCATCCTGCCAACTGGGCCAAAAAATCACTGCTAGACTTTCCCTTGGTCTCGCGGTCTCTCTGGTGGGATCTGCCCTTCCTTTGGGCTCCACTTCACTTGCAACACTCATGAGCCAGGTGGTGGAGATGGAGGATGAGGGTGCGGCTATTCAGTATGTTGAGGGCCCATTGCAAACAAAGAGAAGGAAACAAATAGAGGATAATCCTCCACCAAGTGCAGACACAAGCCCCAGACCATAGGGAAATATTCCTATGGATCATATCCCTTCCTCCCCTAAAATATAAAATCCTTTGGAGGGCTCCCCTCCCCATGATAGTTTTGATGACATCTTCCAGACTGATGACCTGGTAAATTTAATGTAAGATGTGGAGAGGGCGATAGAGGAGATCGCAGCAACAAGAAGTAGAGATATTCCCTAGCAAAGGGGAAATAAAAGAAAAGGAAGCTTCCCAAGAGAAAGAGACCTAAGAGTAGGAATAGGAAAGCACACTCAGTGTGGAAGAAACATCAGTTGTGGGGACCAAGACAGGAGAGAGGAAGGTGCAAGTTGAGAAACTGACTATGGCTAGGGAAATTGGGCCTTTAGAAAAAACCATAGCCCTAGTCATCAATCTCCAAATGCCTCTAGACGCCCTAAGTGAACCATTACCCCAAGATATGACATTTGACAAGGTGGTCTCTACAGTGCAACAGTCAGATCAAAATCAGACACCTTTGACCCATCCAAAAAATAGGCCCCCAAAGGAGAATATCCCGATAGAGAATGCTGGAGGAGCTCAGTAGCAGCATAATGTGGGGGAGAACTTTGAAAATATGGATACAGATACCACTGAGGTGGGAGAAGAAAGAAACTCTGGGGGTAAAGAAAAAGAGTCCACAGTGACTACAGATGTTGGGGAAGCACAACAAACTTTGGAAGAGGACCCAAGTATCTAGGACCTAGTAGTAAGACTTCCCACGCCACCATAATGGCTGGTAGAATCAAGAAAGAGAAAGGCCCCAGTGTTAGTGAGAGCCCCTCTCTCTGGCTAAGATGATGGCCCAAAATCAAGAGGCCCAGAAGCCTAAGAAGGCCCAGACCCTCCATACTATTTAGACTGGTCTGGGAGGAAATACCATTGCAGTAGTAGCAACACCTCCCCCAGTAAAAGAAGAGGCAGTAGTAGGAGCTACGAAATACACTATCATAGAGATGCCTCTAGGGAGGAGAGATAAATAGGGGGAATTGGACCTGTTGAGAGAATAAAGTTGGGCAATTGAGGCTCGGTATGATAAGAAAGCACAAAAGATGAAAGAGGTAAAGGAAACAAATGATAATCTCCTCAGGCTTCTTGCAGAACCAACACAGCCATTGGCTATGATTCCTTTGGAGGCCTCCACATCTAGAACACTACTCCCATAGGGTGATATTGATGTGCTAAGAACAATGAAGAAGAAAGCATAGGCTATAGATGATTGGGTAACTAAGCAGGTGGGATCCATAAGGCATTTCATTATAGCTACACTCCTAGACCTCCACTAGGCTAGTAGCATCCTAGGCTAGGTAAACGGCATCGTTTCCTAGTGGGAGGGGGAGATAGAAAAGTTTGAAGAATGGGCAAGTGAATTAGAAGAGATAATGAATTTTGGAGAAGTGGCCATTATAGAGATGGGTATTTTGGGAGACGTAGATTTATGGTTCCTCCAGGACCAACACTCTAGACTTGGTCTTAAAATTCAGACAACCAAGCAACTGGTAGTGGCCCTAAAGGGTAAAGTCCTGACCATTCAAAAAAATTTAAATTTATATGTGGAATTCATCACAAGGGTTTTGGTGGTTGATCCCTTTATCACTAAGACATGTGCTTTAGTGGATTTTATTTTGTGTCAGTTTGATGAAATAATGGAGGTGCAGTTCTGGTCCCCTAAAGATTTTGATGGAGCAAAGATATCACGTCTCACATATATGTTGCTCTAGGTGCACGATACTACAAAGATGGTTTTAGAGTTCAAAGAAGGTGCCAGGGATGTGGCCGATCAGTTGGAGGCATCCAAGGACCATCGAGATTGTATTAAAGAGATATACAAAGAGGGAACTCTCCAGATTTTGGAGACATTCAAAAATTGTAAAGATCAATGAAGTCTTTCGGTCTCTGAATATTTTATCCTATAGGGAAAAATTTTCAAGATGTGTTATTCTTTGAGTGTAAGCTCCTAGACTCCAGAAATCTGGGTCCCAATTTTGTATTCTTTTGCAGCAATCTATGTCAAGGTTCTCCAGAGCTGATCGATCACTCTCAGTGATTAATAATGGTCAGAGTGTAGGTGATCCAGATAAAGATAGGTCAATTAGATGGGATGGTTTTGAAAGACATCTTCTTATTCCCCCAAGTCATCACTCCTGTATTTACTACCTGGCACTCCTTGAAGACAGGGAACCATCATCAACATTGATGAGGTGTATGGCCTAAGTTGCTGGGATAAGTAAGTTTCTTCTATAAGTACCATGACCCTCTTCTCTAGGTTAATTCTTCTAGATTTCTCCCCTTTCTTCTTCTTCCTTCTTGTTAGAACATTGTGCATACGAACAAGATTGTAAGTTGTGCAGGTAGTACCAACCACATATATTGTATTTTATTTAGCAATTGTACAGGTAGATTAGGTCAGTTTGTGTATAAATAATAAGATCAATGTCTTAACAAGGGTCAGTGAAATTAAGTATTTCTCTATCCAGTAGTAATAGAAAATATCTTAATGCAGTTAGAAGTTTACTTTCAATCTATTCACAGTAGCTTAATGCTCCCTTGGATCCATGAATGTACTCGCTAGTGATACTGGATTCATTTCAAGTTAATGAAATAAGAATAACAGCTTGTGGCCATATGTTATGTGTTGTTCTGATCTCTGAAGTTAGCAAACATCTTTCATGATGTATTTCTTCTCATTTCCTTTGCCTTGGTGTTTTGCATTTAGTTAAATAATATTATCTCCCTTTTCTACTGGATGTGTATGAATCATTGGTTCTTTGTGTATCTGGTATTTAGTTTTGTTTTCCTGTATTGGAGCATTGTTGATGTTTGAATATGTATTGCATGACTATAAGTAGAAATATACTCTAAACCTGATCTATCTTTTGTAATTTCTTTGGTAAATTTAAAGTGCTTGCTGGAAACCTCACCCCCTTTTAAAATCCCTGGAAAAGATGAGTAAAAACCAGCTATCCCCTCGAACAACAGTCACCTGCCCAACTTAGCTCCCCAACACCATTGAGACCTAACTACCAGGTGCTTGGAGGCTAGGAGAATTCATTCTCTGGTAAACCTCTATAGGTGGAGTTGGCTGGTACTCTGGTACCCGGTGAAAAATTATACCCAGTTGGAAGAACCGATCACAAAGTCCTATCAACACATGTGTTATGCATTTCTGAATCCCATCAATGTGTGGTAGGAGTTGGCTATGGATTATTGTAAGTGATTCTCTAGTCCTTGCTTCTTCTCTCAATAATTCAGCATGTAGATCAGTAAGATACTTGATCTTTATGAAGTGAGAAAAACTGGTGCTCGGATCAAGTGCTAATTGCCTTGCACTTTCCTTCATGTATGCATCAATCTTCACTATCTTATTCTTGATCTCCATAGTAAAGTTAGAGGTGTCACTCAACTTTACAAATAGTGCTACCACATTTGTCACGGTGGTTTCTAGAGTGCTGATGACATTTGTAAGTTGCACCTGGTCAATTGCAATCTTCTTTGTAATATTTTCTAGAACCTTGTTCACAAATTTCTTCTTTTCCTTCTCAAGTAACTTATCTTGACCATTCATATCTGTGTTGAGCTTATGGAAAATTTCAACAAGTTTGTCCATTATTGAGCCACTGTCATTGACTTCAATATGCAATTCATCTACAAATATGCCTTTGACATATTCAAGTACTTTATTCCTTTGTGTTTCCTTTTGTATCTTCTATTGTATAGCTCTTTTCTTCCACAGTTCTCCTAGAATATCCATTTTTCTCTACAGATAAGCTGGATTGATCCGAGTTTGGAATCAAAATTTCTTTATCAAGATCTATCTCATCAGTAATTATTGCTTTTTCTTTTACTTTTGTCTTAGGACTTGGTGAAGGAAAAATTTCTTTACCTTTACCTTCCTCATCCTTTTCTTCAGTATTCATTCCAATTAGGTCATTAACCTTTATAGTACCAATTGTTGAATCAATGTTAACTGATGAGTCAATACTAGAAATATAAATATCTACCTTGTCTTTCTGTGACTTGAGAATGCTTGGCTCAGTAGTAAGTGGAGGTTTTTGCTCGATTTCTGCTTGTTCAGATGTGGATTCTGCAACCTTGTCCTTGCTTGTAGGTACTTTATTCTAGATAGGAGATTGGGGTAATGATGTTTTTACCTCAACTACAATCTACTCAGCATTGGACTCTTCAATAGTCTCTACCTTAGGTAATGTATCATCATTTTCCTATTTTGGAGGGTCTGTACTCGGTACTTCTACCTCATTATCTTCTTTCATCTAAAATATTGATTTCCACACTAATGTAGCATGCTGAACTAAATCTTCAATGTTTTTGTTCAATATTTGGAATGCCCTTAATTTGGGGGTGTGATTATTTTGATATTTTCTCAAGGCCTCTTTTACTTCTTTGCCCTTCATTGCAGGCATAACTTTCTTCAATGTTTGTTCCCTTATGTCCATTTCAGTTTGGACTGCATTATTCTAGGGAATGGAGATTGCCTTGAATAGGTCTTCAGTCGTATAGTTCTTTAGCTCGGAGGGGTCATATTTCCATTTTCCCATCTTCTCCACCACTGCTTCTTCAATCTTCTTCTTTTCTTCCTTGGTCCTAGAAGCATTATTCAATGACTTCAAAGAACTCATAGCTCTTCCTTATTTTGGTTCTTTAATCTTCTAATCAAGTGTGGGTGTTGGTTTAGTGAAAACCATAGTATTATCTTCTTCATCATCATCCTCATCATCACTCAGTACAAGTCTTCTCCTTGATCTCCTCAAGGTGAAAATAGGGGTAGTGCCTTTTTCCTTTTTATGTTTAGGTGTTTCCTTCCTCTTCTTCTATGGAGGTTCAATATTAGTTTCTTCCTTTTCTTCTTCAGATTCAACATCCTCTATTTTAATTGTATCTTCTTTACTCTCAGAGGTGGAAGGAGAGTCAGAGGTGCCATACTTCTTGAATGTATCAAGCCTCTTCCTTCCTCTTTTCAATATCTTGGGAATCTCAATCTCCAAAGATATCCTGCTCTTTTCTTCCTCATATGTTCCAAATTAATGTTCCTTTGGATTGGCAGGTTCATTTACAAGAGCCTCTATGATATTTTTATTTTATCTTTGTTGACTTCATATGATAGGGGTTTTACCCATCCAACCCTAGGATTTTCTACTTGTATATAAACCTTATCACAATCAACTTGGAAACATATTACATCTTTGTAATCTTCAACTAGTTGTTTGGGAATTCTGTACCTACTCTTTATCTTATGTTTGAAATTCTCAAAGTATCCATCGATAATGTTATCAAAGTTATCTCCTAACTTAGCTGTGAATTTAATAATCTGATGGACTATTGGCCTATCCTTCTTCCATGCTACTATACACTTGGAGGGAAAGAAATTCTCAACATAAAATAGTATGCATATAAGAAGAGAACCAAACTTACATGAATTTGATTTGGATACTCAAATTATTTCCATATTCTTTCTCAACTGGATGAGCTGTAATTTTGCCAGGTCAAATACCAAATTCTTTTTCACCACTTTTTATGCTAGTTCAACTGCTTCACACAGAATGTTGTTGGGTCTACTTGAGCATATATCTTGTGGAATATCATGAATTCCAAATTTCAATTCCATATCAGTTACTCCATTAAGTCTCATGCCTCTTCCATCCCACTTGGTAAGAGTTAACTCAGCTAGGTTATACTAGGCTAGGGTTTTGGTTACTTTCAGCTTATCTAGCACAGGGAACTGATTGACATGGTGAATTATCTGCTTCATGATCATCACAAGATGTTCTAACCATAGTTTCATGTCATGGACATGGATAAGAAAATATCTCATCCATTTTGTTTGGAAATCCCTCAGCATGTGCATGATGTGTATCAAACCCTTGGTTTCAAGGTGCTTATGCTTGGGCTTCAGAATTCCATTTGTACATAACTCATCATATGCTTTATTCATCTCAATAGTTCCAAGCTCCTGTATGTTGCAGTGATAGAAGCTTGAGATGTCATTAACTAGTAATACTCTTGGAGGAATGAGGGAATGAGATCCCATTAGATCTATCTCCTCTGCAATTTTCAGATGAAGCTTAAACACTGGCAGATCAAAAGTTGCATTTCTTACCAACATATCAAAACCTCTCTTGACCTTGCTACTAGAAGTGGATGTCATATCTGTTCAGATGAAATGATCAAACTTTTCTTTCAATCATAAATTCACACTGAATCGCTAAGGGCTCTAAATTAATTCATAAATTGAAAGCTTTGTAAGCAATAATCTTTACAATCCTTCATTTATAAGATATTTTCAACCATTAGAGTATTTCATTAAATTATCTAGCTAGCATGACTCGGGTGTTTCTTAGATTCACTTGGAAGCTCAAGTGAAACCAAATTTTGAATTATCAATACTGCCAGACTTAGCTTAGTTAAGCTAGAGTGGCTCGGGTGTAACTATCATTCTGACTCAGGTAGAGCTATAACATTTCCTCATGCATCAATATGTGGATTTGGACTGTTTATCTTATCTATAACTTATGTAGGATGGCTTGTACTACACAGTTCTAGTCATCTCCTTACATTCCTATTATGTAATGGTAGATCCACCCAGTTTAGTATTTAGGGTGTCACTGGATCCTTCATTACTTTGATCTAAATTATCTAAGGATTCCCTTACCCATTTCTTGCTCATCTGAGCTCTGATTTCTAAGAATTTGGCTTTACCATTCTCAAAACCAATATCAACTTTTTCTTTGTTCATGTAGCTCTTGGTTAGATGACTAAGTTGCTTGAACACATAACATCTCTTAGTAGGATCCATTTTTTCTGAAGTGAGTCTTCATATAGTTTGCACCAATGTGTCCATATTCACCACAATGACAACATCTATACCATGTTTTGTAATCCCAACCAAAAATTTCCTTGGCTAATTGTTTAGCGTGATTCCAATTCTTAGTTCTGCACTCCGAAGATCTATGACCTTGTTTGTTGCACTTGTAGCATTTTCCTTCAAACTTAGGTTTATCTTTGCATTCACTTTCTCTATGTCCATGTTTGTTACAACTGTAGCATTTACGATTAAATTTTGACTTTCCAATGCTCCAAGATTTATTTGATGTGTTCCCTAACTTACCACAATGATTTCATGTAGGTTTGTTGTTCCTTTAAGCTCCTTGATATGAGGATTCACCTTGTTCAGTATAACCTAATCCATTCTATCCATGATGTTTGGATTATGTTTCCTGATCCATGCTAGTTTTTGAATTCAACATACTTTGATTTGTTTTCTTTTTAGTATTGAGATCATTCTGCAGTCTTTCATTTTCTGTTCTTAGATTGTCAACTTCATGTGTTGCATTGTTGAGTTAACTTACCAAATCAGACTACTAAAGTGACAAGTGTTGGATTTCATTTTATTTTTCTTCTAATCTTGTACTCAGCAGTCTGTTATCTTCTTGTTCTATATTTTTTTCATCTTCTACTTTGTTCTTTAGTTTCATGACTTCACATATTCTGATTGAGTGAATTTCCCGTTCTCTCTTCAACTTTTTGACTTCTTCATGTAAAGTGATGTTCTTTGCAAGTAAGTCTTCAATGGATGCATCAACTTCTTCAAAACTTCTATCCTTGCAAAAGGCTTCAATTCTTTCTTCTATATAGTTCTTTTCATTCATCTGTACTGCTAATTCTTTTCTTCTTTTTAGGGAAAGAGAGAGATGCTCCTTAAGTTTCATGATTTGATCCATGGCCATTTTAAGATCTATCTTTTCATTTTCAATGGCTTTCTCTAGTCTGTATGTTTCCATAGCCTCTGATCTTTTCTCAAGATGTTAAACTTTTGATAAGAGAATCACTACTCTAATACCAATTGTTGGAAATATATGATGTGCCCAGTGACTGAGAGGGGGGGTGAATCAGGAACCAATAAAACTTAATCCTTTTAATCCACAATTAGATTAACTTATTTGTTTGCATGTATAGAACTTGAAAGTAGAAAATCATACTCAACACATAACATAATATTTGGTTACCCAGAAACCTTCCAAAAGAAAGTAAAATTGGGGTGGGGATGATACCCACAAGATTTAGTACTGCAATATAAATTTATCCTGTTAGAGCTTAGAATGAACTTTTCCTAATGGCATGTCATGTTAGGAGCATAGAAAGGACTGTTAGGTCCACTTTATTAAAGGATTTTTTTGATCCACCTGTGAGAATGAACCAGTTGATGATCTTGTTTGTGCAACTATGATTCCTGACTAAGATTCTTCTAAATATAGCTGATCACTTGAATGTGATAGATGAGACTTTTTTGTCCTGAATACTTCTACTCTTAATCAAACTTTCATTCGCATGTATTTACACTTATGCATACATTCTTACTTATTATTTTTCACATATTGGATAAAACAAACTATCTTAACTATATATCTTTATCCAACAAATAACTCTTTAAGTCATCTTGTAATAAACAAAATTATATTTAACAATATATGCAAGGTTGGATTTAAACTGTCACTCAGATCTAGAAGTCTACTCGGGTGATAAATTGTCACTTGGGCAATACTGCAAATCACTCGGGTCATACTGATCACTCGGGCAATGTTGATCACTTGGGCAATGCTGATCACTTGGGCAATGTTGATCACTTGGGAAATGCTTGATCACTCAGGGCTTTGCATAATACTTGCTGGCTCGGTCGACACTAGTTGACTAAGTGTCTTTCCATAAGGTCTACAATATGTTGAGGTAGAGACCTTAGATCCCATCAACTCCCTAACTCAAATTTTGTTACAACACACTAGGAAGTTAACATAAGGTGATAAGGTTAACGCTCCCAAATTTTGACAATCGCTTCACTTTTGTTAAACTTGCTGCCTTGTTTGTGATTGTGGGTTTGAGAATGCTCATGATGCACATGGTCAATTGTAGAAAACATCTATATTGGATGACTTAGAATTCATATATGTAGTATTAGATATGATATCTGGCATTAATGGACAATTATTTGAATATGGTTAAACTCAATTTACTATATTTCTTTTTGAAATGTAAATTTAGCTATATGCATCTATGACAATTGAAATTTAATCTCAAATTATAATAATGATACTTTAGTGTTAGCATGTTTACCCTATCTAGTGGCCCTTTAACTCCCAATTACATAGCCATATTGAGCCCACGAGTATGTAAAATTAGTAAAGAAAGTAAATATAGTACATAGTAAACATCTAAATATATTTACCTTATATTCATGGAAATCTTAAAATTCACATTAGATATTGAACAAGTGGGTGTTGGTCCTTTGACATAAGGACCTATTGGTGGGAAAGGTCAGACAAATTTCACTAAGGTAATCTTGACTATTTTTAGTCATTATGTTTGTAGAATAATTTTAGGTATATTATCATAAAAAATAACATTGTTTAATTTTCAACTAATGACACTAGTTCAGGATCCTCTCAATATTTATGATGCAATGAAGGTGGATCTTGTTGTAGTATTATTGTCTTTAATTCCTTTGATAGATATGAGCTATATTTTCAAATTTCAAATTGTATTGGTTGTTTTATCCAATATCTATTAGTGCAAATTGAAATGATATTCATCTCTAGTTTAATTGTTTTCTTGATGTGTCAAAAGGAATCAAAACTCCAATTTAGGCACCTTCCCCTTAGGTGGATGAAGAGAGGAAATGATTTCTTGAGAGTGATTATTAGATGGAAATAAGTGATTTCTCTCTTATATGTCATTTATAATCATTCTTTTATATATAAATGTGATATCATTTTTCTATTGGGTGAAGCTCAAAAACAATTATAGAGGAGGTAAAGTCAATAGGTTAAAAAGAATTCACCATCACTTACCTCTGTATCCAATCAACAATCAAACTCATGAACTCTTTCTTTTTCCTACAAGGGGCTTATTACATTGTGACTTTGTTGTATTCCTATATGGTTATTTTTTTATAATATATCTTTATATTATAAATATGTGACATTTTACTCCTATATGGATTCATTGTAAGCCTATATGGATTTCTTATAGATATATTATACTTATATCAACATATAACATTGTTCACCTCTATGAATCAACTAGACACAAATGAATTTGAGTATTGAATTATTATTTTTATGAGTTTGTTATTGCAATTGGATAACATAGAGAAATATCTAGGTCTAAAGATTTAAAATTGACAATAATAAGCATAATAAGTAAGCTAAAAATAGATATGTAAACTTTGAGTATAGATGTGGGAAAAGGGATCAAATAGGAACTTGTCATTGAGATTTGGGCCTTAAAATGTGAGATTTTGTTTCTAGGTGACCTAGTGCCCATTATTTCATGAATATGTAAAAAATATATTTTGACCTAGGATGTCACTCTGGTCATCTCTTCAAAAATTTGTAGAAAAGGTGTCATAATATGTGGCTAAGCCATGACATCTAGGATTTTTTTATCCTTTGAAATATGGGTCTCTTTGTCTCATTCTTCTAGTCCTAGATCTACAATTCTTTTATCCCAAATTTTAAAATATGCACACAATAAGAAAGAACAATGGCATTGAGTTGTATAGGGGATTCCCTAGGTCAAGTAATTGGAGGATTCAACCTTCCCTACAAAAAATGATGTACGAAAGAAACCTTTAATCTGAAGTAAAAATGTTGAATCAACAATGTATACATTTTCTATAAGTTCTCCTTCACTTAAATCCTTCATGAAAGTTTCATGATGCTAAAATAAATCTCATGCATGTCTTCACTCATGGAGGAAACATATGAACTTGATCATAGATTCCATATTCAATGATTGAAACCTTCAAAGCTAGATCTCCTTAATTGTTTCCTTGAAAATAGTTGAAATGTTTTCTTAAATACTTGATGAGTTCCTTAATGTGCAGTGTTTTAAAAATGAGGGGATGAGGCTGCCTTTTGTACTTAACCTCACAAAACGTGTTGAAAAATTTAAAGAAGGATGACATAGGGAGAGTTTTCTCACTCATAATTTTTAACTATGAGAGAGTTCAAATTTGGGCCCATTTTGGTTGGACTATTATCCCTAACACTGTAATCTACTAGGATTAGGGCTCTAGGCATCCTAATATGGTTCTAGTGGGGTAGAAATAGGCCAAGGAGTCATAAAGGTGCTAAATTTCCCAAGTTTAACACTGGGTTGATATGGATCAGTCAAATTGTTTGGGAATCAAAAGAGGAGTGCTAAAGTGAGGCCTAAATGAGCATGAAATTATCTCAAGTTACAATTAATGATACAACCACTCGACCAATGACTCATAGGTTTAAGTCATGGATCATCTCATGTGTGTGTGTGTGTGTATATATATATAGGTATCCCTACTTAGTCACAAATGGGCGAGGTAGCACATTGGTGATATATTTTCATGAGATGAATGTTGTTGTATGGACACCATGGATAGACTATGATCTATGGTCTGATGATGTTAAGCATTTACCTTACTATCACTAGCCTTAATTTTTTATCAATTGAATAGTGTGTATAGTGGAGTGATATATATTAGGGAATATTTGAGAAAATTTGATAAAGTACAAGGGCCACCTATTGTAAGCTATTTTTTCATGTATGACTAGTGAAACAATAGTCTGGAGTCTATGGTGACTCTATACTTAGCTTTAGTGACACTAGTGTTGAGATATTATTGTTGGAATTATTGTCATTGGTGTCAAAACATGTGTACCAGATGATTTTTCTCTAGGTAATGCACATAATTGATCTACCCTATGCAGTATTATATGATAATATATCTTGTTGATTATTATCTTTACTTCGGTAGCAATGGTATATATTTTTGGTTCATTTGTAGTATTTATTATGATATGGTTGCTTGATTATGAGGTATGTGGAGCCATTCCTCACTCTAGGTTTTGGGACTACTTTTGGTTGGCATCAGTTGAAGATATTTAGTATAGAATTATGAAGATCATTCTTTTATTGGTTGTTGGTTTCCTAGGCTTTCTTTAGTATCTCTTCTATTTGGACATTCATATAGCATGTTAATTTTTTTGGTATATTTATCTAGTTTTTTGTGAATTTGATGGTAACCAGACATGGTCTTGGTTGTGGTGTTCCCATCGGCATCATAATTTAATATATTTTGGTGATTTTGTTTTGTAAAATGCTTATCTTATGTATGATGTAACTATAGGTCTCATGGTAATGTGGAGAAAAGATCCTATGTGTGACCTATCCTTTGGGTCTAATTTTAGCATTCTATAATTAATATTTCAATATTATTATTCAAGCTGACATGTTTTGGTTGGTCGACTTCTTATGGAATTTTATCATTTCCATGGTTATATATTTAGAACATTATTTTGGTTTCATAGTCTGTGGTTGATGGTATGAATAGGAGGGATGTAAATATGAATTTCCAAGTGATACAAAAATGATTTTTAGAAAAAGAAGACATAATATAGAGTTGGTTGGAAAAGTTGTAAAGTATTTCTGTAGTTGGTTCTCATTCTAGATCTAGTACTGACAGATATAGTTTTGTTTACTAGAACTGAATCTATACATGTATAAATGCAATTTCATCAGTTAAAGTTTTATCTATAAGATCAATTTTTGTATTGGTTGTGATAGTTGTTTTTTATCTAGGGTAGCTATCCCAACCAGTAGTGAGTCTACCAAAAGTGAGCCTTAACTACAGTGAGTATTTGTAAAAATCATCTTAACTAGTGTTACCTTAATCAATATTTATATAGTACATGAGAATTAGCTTCTCTATGGTTTTTTCCCTTCTTAGGTTTTCCACATAAATTTGGTGTTCATTGTGCATCGTGTTTCTTAGAAGATTTCATGTTCATTGTTGTTTTAAATTATCAGTTTGGATTAATATTATACTAGTTCAATTAATTTTAAAAATATCTTGGGATAACATATTCACTCCCCCTCTTAGTTATCTAGGGTTTTTCTTTAATTGGTATCAGAGCCTGGTCCCTTGCAGATAAAGCTTTACTGCTTGAGGGTGATCTTGGTTGGTTGAAAAAATGGATGGAGAATATTATTCTAATGAAGAAGTGAAGATGATGTTGGATGATATATAATGCACAAACTATGAGAATGAATAATTGAAAGAAAAATCAAGGAGGTGAATGTTTGTATCTCTAAGATAAGGAAGAAGATTCATAAATTCAATGCAAGATAAAAAGAAGTAAGTCAGGAGCTAAAGGAATCAAAAGAGAATGTTGAAAATCTGAAACTAAAACTAGAAAATTGCAAAAATACTAAATAATTTCTCAAGGACAACATCAAGTATAAATTGGAAGAATGGAAGAAGACCAAAGGAGAATTTCAAGATATTATCAAGAAAAAGTTTGATAAAAATGAGAAGTTGAATCAGGAACTAAGAAATATAAAATCTAAAGTAAAGGTTTGTGAGAGTAGCACTATTTTGGATCAACCTTTGTCTTCATAGAAGATTCACAAGGATAAGGAAGGACTTGGTTTTATGGGTGAATGTTCAGATCAAAAGAACAAAGGCAAAGACAAGGAAATTGAAACTAAAGAAAAGTTTGAGGTAACAAGAAAGGTCGGGAATTCAGGAACATCAAAAATATCTCCAATCCAAAAGATAAATTCTCAAAGGTATTTATCACTTAATGGTAATTATTTTCTATGCAAGAATTGTGTACATAAAGTTGCAAAATGAAAGAGAAGAAAATAATAGAATGTTCAATGTTTTAGTTGTCACAAGTTTGGTCATAAGGAAAATCAATGTAGAATTTAAGTATCTAATTAGATTAACATGAATGGGGTGAACAATATATTTCATGGTAATTTCTATATATGTAATTTCTATTGTAACATGACTAATTAGTGCTTGTCTATGGTTCAATCAATAATATTAGGTTAGAGGAATGTTAAATGTTTCAAATGTGGTCAGCATGATCATTATGCTAACACATGTAGATCTATTACTTCTTCAAGAAAGTCCATAAGTGATAAGAATGTTATAGTTTTAGGTGAATCTCAGTAGAAAGTAATCGCATGCAAGAAGGAGGCTAGTGAAGAGAATTTTGTGGCACCAGATCCTGTTGCTAGCTCTTTTGGTAACTAAGCTAACTGCTTTGGCTTAGGGGAGTATTAGAAATTATTATCTATCATTTCCCCCTCTCCAAAAAAGGTATGATGTATTTTTAGATTAATTAAGTTTGATGTGAATAATAGAAATTATAAGTACATTTGTTGGCATCACCTGCACACTTTTTGGTGGGAAATAATCATGTGTAATTAAGGATATATTGGCAATTTTTTGAATAATTTATTACATTTGTAGACACCTAAAACTGGTCAGGTGATCTCTAATCAAGAAAATCTTCAAATCGCATCAAATTGCATCAAATCTCATCAAAATGAACTAAATCAATCAAATAGACATTTATTAAATCAAATTGGGACAAAATCAATTTTAATCAAAGGATCAATTAACAAATGACATTAATTAATTAAGTATAAGCCTAAAGGGATTAATCAAGCTATATAATTGATTTTAATCAATTAATTATATAATTTAAATCAAAAATCAAATCTAACCTATTCCTCTACATGGCTAATTTAATTAATTGATTGAATTAATAAATCCTAATATCTGTCAACATTAATTTGAGGAATCAATGAGAATTGAGAAGGAAAAGCCCATGGATCACTCCAAATTTGCAAAATCTACCACTCATTTGGTCTTTTCAATTTCATCCACTCATCTTGTCCCAAGATTTGAGACAATCATTTAAATTATCCCCTCATTTAAAACCATTTGAAGCCTTTCACTCAACCAAGGCCAAACCATGATCAAATGACTCTACCCTCTACACTTGGGAAAATCCTATAAATAGAGGCAATTTTGCAAGCATAAGATATCCTAGACATTTGAATGCAAAGCATCCATACTATAGTCATTTTGAGAGAAATTTGAGCCATAGAAAAACATAATTGAGAGCATTAGCAAGAAAATTGAGAGCATTTGTGTGAACTATTGACGCAATTTGATATAATTTGTGAACTAGATGGGCATATCAATATCATTTTCTCATTCTAGGACTATCAGTAGTAGAGATTAAGGTTGAGATCTCTATTAGCATGCTTAGTTAGAGATCCATGGGATGATTAAGGATTTACTTTCAATTCTTAGCTTAAATTGTTAATGTTTTTCCATCAAATTGTTAGTAAATAAACTAATCTCATGAAGGTGTAAAAATCACACACACAATGACGCACACCGTGGGGATTTAAGCCTCTAATCCTTATTTTTTTAATATTTTGTGTGTTGTGTCCTTCATTTTATGTTTATTTTTTAGATTACAGGTAAAATGACGCCTACGAGCTAAATGTGTTAGAATAACTGAGAGGGGGGGTGAATCAGTGGCCTCAATAATATTCCAATAATATGAACCCAAAAAACTTATTACCACAATATAAGCCTCTAGTTATCTTCATTCCTACAAGATGAATGCCTTCAAATAAACTCAACAAATAACTATTGCTTGGAGTTCACTGTTAAACATTATTTTTACTGTTTACCGATTAGCAATGTTTCATTTACCGAAATGCAGTAAATAAATTAGTGTATATTGATCAATCTAGATTAGTTATGTGTAATGCAAAACACTAAAGTAATGACTCATAAACACATTAACAGATGGATTTTTAATGTGGAAAACATGTTAAGAGAAAAACCACTTGGAACTGGTAACCCAAAATTTTCACTTTCCTGAAGTGACCTCAGTGAAGAGCCAACCCTATTAAAGGTTACAAACACACTGTTAGGTGTGACCTTGTTAGAGGATTTAAATAGAATAGTTTGTCACTTAATATCAGGAATCTCTATGCTACCTTTTATGACCAAACCCAGTGTAGTTTGTCAAATGGTATCTGCATCTCATGCTATCTTCATGATCAAACATTTTCATAATCCTTGGGATGTATCTCAATATAGAAAGGATTGTTAATTCCTTCTTAGTTAAGAGACTTTTTGATCCAATGGTTAAACTGAAACAATAAATGATATGTTAATACATACAACTTAGACTTCCATATTTTCAGGTCTATTGTAAGCTCATAATACCTTTCTGATCAATGTATCTTTCCAATACCTTTGTTCCACTTCTTTCTACTCGATGATGTTGTGCTTCTCTGTTACTAGGTGTCTATAGAAATCTTTAGCTCTTTTCTCAGCTTGATTGATCAGGGTTGTATGAAGTTGTTCTTCACTAGTTTCTCTCCAACATCCTTCTCTATTCACCCCTAATTCAAAATGAATTATCTTGTCTCTTTATAGACATGATATCACCGTTTCTTAGTTTTTGATTTTCTTGTTCTTGGCATGATCCACAATTCTATCCAATCTTTCTTTAAAGCTTTACTTCAGTTTTATCCCGTAGATTTCTCTTTGACAAGTGGAATAAAACATATTTAAATATTTCTCTTATCTCTGACTTTAACTTGTCGATGAAAACAATATTAAGAACTAGTTAACTCCTTCTTTAGCTCTTTCTAGCTAAGTCTTTTGTCATTTCTAAAATTTTTTTCCTTTTAGTGTTTTAACTATTAGTTAGCTTCGATCAAAACTCCATTTATCCTCCGGCATATTCATTAGGGTTTTCTGTCTATTGGGCTTGATTGTGAAGTTATGCTCATGGTTAATGCTTGTAATTATGCTCGTCAGTAATGCTTGTTGGGTTTCTTTCTCAGGCATCATTGTGACTTTCCTTTCAGGTTTCTCTGTCCATCAAGGTGCACTTCCCATCAGTGTTTGTATTCACTTAGTGAATGTTGATCTTTTATGCATTACTAAATTCATAACCTTTATCGTTTTGATTCTCTGAAGTCTTTGACACTTTGTATATAACCAATCTGACTATATCAATTTTACATCAATGACAATAAAATCCATTAATTGATTTAATGTCTTTCATTAACTTTCATTAGCTTGGTGATCATCAACTTAACATCTTCACACATTCAATAAGTTATAGTTCATCAATCTCTCTCTTTGGCATTGATGGCAACACACTACATTATCACACTATGTTATTTCTAATACAATATGAAATATAATAGTTGTAGCTCATCAATCTACCAATATTATTATTCTATAACCAATACAAATGTTTGGCTCTTGATAAGCTCATATAGCTTAGATTTGTTTCCTGCAGAGTGCCTTATTCAATCTTCAATCCCTTCACTAGATAGATGTAGTAGCTTTTCATTCTTTTTCTAATAGTGTCTCTCCCTTTGACTATTCCTCTCCTTGATCATCTCTTTTTCCTTTGATAGTAATAAGTCATCTTTCCCTTTTGATATATTTCTCCCTTACAGGCTACATCGGATATCTTCTCTCCCTTGTGATAGTCATGATGGATATTTTATATGTAATCTCTCCCTTTGGATATTCTGGATATTCTCTCCCTTTGGATAATGATAATCTCTCCCTTTGAATCCTTAGGAACTTCTCTCCCTTTGACAACAATGCCAAAGTAAACTTTGATTATGCCAAAGTTATATCCTTTCACCTTTTTATAATATACTCCTTGAATTTCCCTATCCATCAACAATACAATGACTCTTGTTTTTGGTGTAGATATGTACCTTTCTATGTACTGATGTATCTTTGCATTCCATCTCCATGCTTGCATCAACATGAACAATCTTCTTATTATGTGTGTGTTGATGCAACCTCCTAGTCAGCTTACTAACCAATAGACAAGGGTTAGACCCGTAGTTTGTTTATCAGGTACTCAAATGTATCTTTAGGAAATGGCTTGGTGAATATGTCATCTAATTGTTCCTTGGATTGAACATATTCCAATATCACCTCATTTTCTTGCACTTGTTCTCTTAAGTAATGATACTTGATAGCAATATGCTTAGTATTAGCATGCATGACTGGATTCTTAGAAATGTTAATTGCACTGGTAATATCACAATAGCTAATCACTTGTTCAATAATTTTTAGATTTATACCTTCCAGTAATTATTTGATCTAGGAAATATTAGAGTAGTCTGCAACAGCAACCACATATTCTTCTTTTGTAGTAGACTATGAAATGCATCCTTGCTTCTTGCTGATCCATGTGACAAGTTTGTCACCCATGAAGAATGATCCTCCAGTTGTACTCTTTTGGTCATCTAATTTTCCAGCCCAATCAACATCTGTATAGACTTGAAGCTCAAATTTTCCTTCTCTTTTATACTATAAGCCATAGTACTCAATGTTCTTTAGATGTCTTAGAATTATCTTAACAATAGTCATGTGTGATTCTTTGGGATTAGCATAGAATCTTGCAACTATTCCAACTGCATGTGCTAAATCTGGTCTGGTATGAACAACATACATTATTTTTCCAATCATTGATCTATACAAAGTCTGATTTACCTCATTTTATTTGTCTTCTTTTGTCATCCTACATCTGGTTGCCATAGGTGTTCCAACTAGCTTGGAATCTTCCATTTTGAATATCTTCAGCACTTTCTTGATGTATTTGGATTGAGTGATATATAAGTGCATCTTGTTGAAGAATCTATAGACTAAGAAAGAATTTGATCTCCCTAAACATAGACATTTCAAACTCTTTTCTCATTTCATTAGCAAAGGATATACATAACATATCATTACCCCCAAATATGATATCATCAAAAAATATTTCAGCAATCAAAATATTACCCTCAGTATCTTCTTTTAAGTACAGATTGCTATTTTCACTTGTTCTTACAAATTCAATGCTTATGAGATAGGAGTGAAGTTTTTCATACCAGGCTCTAGGTACTTATTTTAATCCATACAAGGGTTTGTGTAGTCTACATACCATGTTTCTCTTGTCTGGATCAACAAACCCTTCTGGTTGTTCAATGTATACTTCTTCTTCCAGTATTCCATTTAGGAATGTACATTTGACATCCATCTAGTATACCTTGAATCCTTTGAATGCATCATAAGCAAGTAAGATTATTACTCCTTCTAGTCTAGTAACAGGTGCAAAGGTTTCACCGTAATAAATAACTTCTTCTTGTGCATACCCCTTGCACAGTAATCTTGCTTTATTCCTTGTGACTTCTCCATTCTGATTTAGCTTGTTTTTGAATATCCATTTGGTTTTGATGACATTCTTGTCATCTGGTCTTGGTACTAATGTCTATGTATTGTTCTTCTCAATCTATTCTATCTCTTCATTCATAGCACTAACCCATTCTTCATTTTCAAGTTCATTATTAACAAATTTAGGCTCAAAATCACAAAGTAAACATCTAGTGTTAAGTGACTTAATTCTTGTTCTCATTCTAGCTTTCTTGTCTCAATCCTATGGTCTGATTCTATGGATGATGTCTTTTGACATACTTGTAAAGTTTTGGTTCAGCTCTTTGTCCATCACTCTAATCATCTTATTGACCTTCATTCTGATCTCCATCGCTCAGAACATCATCTTCAGGATTTTCTTGATTTTTTGTTAATTGCAACCTGATGCTCGGTTGCAATGTTTTGTTTATTGGAAGCAATACACTGTTACTTGGGTATAGTGTCAAGTTCTTTGGTGTAAACAAACCTATTGTAGTCTTCTAGTTCTCTTTTTTCTTTCCTCATCATTTTTATCTGCATATTCATCTATTCTGATGTTTTCACTTTCAATGATCTTGTTAGAGGACTTGTTAAGACATTTATAAGCCTTGCTCTTGGTTTAATACTCTAGAAAGATACCTTCATCACTTTTGGAGTAAAGCTTTCCATTTATATATTTTTTAAAATATAACATTGACTACCAAAGATTTTGAAGTAACTTACATTGGGTGTGTAACCATACCAAAGCTTATAGGGTGTCTTTCTTCAATTGTACTCTATTTAATGTGTAGATAGTAGTACTGACAGCTTCTCTCCAGAATGTTTGAGTTATTCTTTTCTCAATCATCAGTGTTCTTGCACAATCAATAATTGATCTTTTTCTCCTTTCAGTAATTCCATTTTGTTATGGTGTTCTTGGTGCAGAAACTTGTCTTTTAATTCTATGCTCATTGCAATAGTTAGTGAATTCTTCATAAACAAATTTCCCTCCTCTATCTGATCTTAAGCATTTCAATTCCTTACCACTTTTTTCCTACCATAGCTTTATACCATTTAAACATCTTGAATGCTTCTAATTTTTCTTTTAGAAACATAACTATCATCATTCTAGAATAATCATCTATACAGAGAATGAAGTATCTATCTCCATAGTAACTCTTTGTCCTCATAGGTCCACATAGATTAGTATGG
Organism: Thuja plicata; assembly: GCA_018584345.1. Taxonomy (NCBI): domain Eukaryota; kingdom Viridiplantae; phylum Streptophyta; class Pinopsida; order Cupressales; family Cupressaceae; genus Thuja; species Thuja plicata. The sequence goes on along the minus strand of MU223957.1, from coordinate 225,599 downwards.
ACTAATTCTAGAATTGCATTAGATGTATGGGATTTTCTCTTGAAACTAGACTTTTTCATCTTACCTTTTTGACAATTCTTACACATGATATGCTCGGGCTTTGACATGCTCGGTAAGCCTCTTACTTTCCTTTTATTTCTTATGTTTATCATGTTGTCAAAATTCACATGACATAATCTCTTATGCCACAACCATATGTCTTCATTTCTAGCCATCAAAAAAGTAGTGTTTGTATCATCAAGATAGAAAAGGTTACCTTTTGTCTATTCACCAGTTCCAATCAACCTTCCTAATTCATTAAGTATCTTTGCCTTACTATTCTCAAATTCTACTCGGTGACCTATGTTATTCAGTTGTGAAACACTCAACAGATTATAATTAAGTCTTTTTACCTAGTATGCATTTTCACATTTGATCAGGTTGTTCAACATTATAGTTCATTTACCTTCAACTGAACAAGGTGCATCATTACCCATTCTTACTGATACACCATCATAGTACTCAAAACTTTCAAACTTTTGTTTATTACCAGTCATGTGGTGAGTGCAGCCACTATCTATAATCCAAACATCATTCTTACTAACATTAGATATGAGTGCAGTCTCTACATACCTTTCTTCTTTTTCTAAATCATCCTTCATGGCCACAAATACCATCTCAATGTCTTCATCAGATTCGGTGTTAGTATCTCCATCTCTGTTCTCAGCTATGTAACAAGATTTCTTCCCTTTGTCCTTGTAGTCTTGGGTATCTCTTCTATCAGATTGTTGGTTGCTTCGGTAATCTCTATTGTCACTTCTATCAAACTTATTTTCATATGATCTGTCATTACTTCTGTCATCTTTTCTTTTGTTAGGACATCTTGCAGCAAAGTTTCCAATCTCTTTACAAATAAAACATACAAGTGGTAATTTACCTTTGTATCTACCTTTGCCTCTCTACAATATTCTATCCATTAGTGCTTCAATCTTATCATGATCTTTCTCATCACTATCACTTTCATTATTATTTCTAATAGTGTGTCTATGAATTGACTTACTTATTTTCAAAGAATATTTGAATGCGGACTTAATAGATGGTAAGACACTATTATCAAAGTTATTCATCTCAAATGAAATCAGTCTACCAACCAAGCTATCTAGAGTGACATTATTGTTTTCTACTGCTCTCATTTCTTGTATAGAAGATACTCTAATAGCATATATAGGCAGTAAGGTTCTTAGGATTTTACTTACCACTATCTCTTCTTCAAGTATGCCTCCAAATCCTCAGATAACATTAACTACTTCCTTTATTTTGTAGTTGTACTAAGTGATATTTTTGCCTTCTCTCATTCTTAGGTCATCAAATTTACTTCTTAGGCTTTCTTCCTTAGATCTTAGTACATTAGCATTTCTTCCATGTACCAGCTTCAATTTATCTCACATTTGCTTTGTAGAGGTGTAGTTTTTGACATCTTCAAACTCAGCATCAGAGAGAGAAGAATCAAGTTCTATCATCATACAATTATGCAAATGCTTTTCTCTTAATTGCTCAAGTGTGTGAGGTCTTGTAGGTAACACAAATTTAGTACCTAATTATTTAATAATATCAATTCCTATACCTGATAGGTGGAGTTGTATCCTTCTTTACCATGGTGCAAATTTTTCCTTGTTCAACTTGGGTACATCTCATTTTCTCATCTTGTGATCTTTTTCTTGAGCTATTAAACTTCCTTTCTAAGCACAAAAGCTCTGATACCAATTGTTATAATAACTGAGAGGGGGGGGTGAATTAGTGGCCTCAATAATATTCCAATAATATGAACCCAAAAACCTTACTACCACAATTATAAGCCTCTATTTATCTTCAGTCCTACAAGATGGATGCCTTCAAATAAACTCAACAAATAACTACTGCTCAAATTTCACTATTAAACCTTATTTTTATTGTTTACCGATTAGCAATCTTTCATTTACTGAAATGCAGTAAATAACTTAGTGTATACTAATCAATCTAGATTAGTGATGTGTAATGAAAAACACTAAAGTAATGACTCATAAACACATTGACATGTAGATTTTTAATGTGGAAACATTGTTAAGGGAAAACCCACTTGGGAATGCTAAACCAAAATTTTCACTCTTTTGAAGTAAGCTCAGTGAAGAGACAACCCTATTAAAGGTTACAAACACACTATTAGGTGTGACCTTGTTAGAGGATTTAAATAGAATAGTTTGTCACTTGATATTAGGCATCTCTATGCTACCTTTTATGACCAAACCCAGTGTAGTTTGTCAAATGGTATCTGGCATCTCATGTTATCTTAATGATCAAAATTTTTGATACTCCTTGTGATGTATCTCAATATATAAAAGGATTGTTAAGTCATACTCGGTAAGAGACTTTCTAATCCAATGGTTAAATTGAAATAGTAAATGATTTGTTCATACATACAACTTAGACTTGCAGATTTTCAGATCTATTGTAAGCTCATAATACCTTTCTGATCAATGTATCTTTTCAATACCTTTGCTCTAATTCTTTCTTCTTGGTGATGTTGTGCTTCTCTATTGCTTGGTTTCTACAAAAATATTTAGCTCTTTCCTCAGCTTGATTGATCAGGACTGTATGAAGTTGTTCTTCACTAGTTTCTCTTCAGTATCCTTCTTCTCTATTCACCCCTAATTCATAATGAATTAGCTTGTCTTTTTATAGACATGATATCACCATTTCTAAGTTCTTGATTTTCTTGTTCTTGGCATGATCCGTAATTATAGCCAATCTTGATTTAAATCTTTACTTCAATTTTATCTCGTAGATTTCTCTTTGACAACTGGAATAAAACTGCTTTAAATCTTTCTCTTATCTCTTGCTTTAACTTTTCGATGAAATTTTTTTTAACAAACAGTTAACTCCTTCTTTAGAACTTCCCAGCTAATTCTTTTGTCATTTATGAACTTCAGTTCCTTTTGGTGTTTTAACTCTTAGTTAGCTTTGGTCAACACTTTGGTTCTCCTCGGGCATCTCTGTCAGGGTTGTCTGTCTGTTGGGGTTTTGTGTTTGTCAGGAATCACTGTGAAGTTATTCTCATCAGTAATTCTTGTAATTCTACTTGTCTATAATTCTTTTTGGTTTTCTTTCTTGGGCATCATTGTGACTTTCCTTTCAGGTTTCTTTGTCCATCAAGGTGCACTGCCCATCGGTGTTTGTAGTCACTTAGTAAATGCTGATCTTTTATGCTTTATTAAAACCATAACCTTTATCATTCTGATTCTCTAAAGTATTTAACACTTTGTATATAACCAATCCAATTATATCAAGTTGACATCAGTGACAATATAATCCATTAACTGATTTAATTTCTTGCATTAACTTTTGGTAGCTTGGTGATCATCAACTTAACATATTCAAATATTCAATCAATTATAGTTCATCAAAATGATGATGCCTACAAAAATTCAAATGACACTTGAGAATTCATTCTCACTTCTTGTCTAACTTTTATCACGCCTGTCAGCTAAAGAGTGATGCATGTGCTTGTAAAGAGACACCTAGTATTCGGGAAATAACACCTACATCTTTGATTTTGCGGCCTGTGCATTTTCCTTTACCGCATTTGATTAGATTTTTCACACCTGATCACTTTATTTTAACACCTTTTATTAGTAAATTAACGCCTAACAGAGTGAAAAATAATTCTTAAAGTAGTGCAAAGAAATGTGTAGCATACTACAAAGTAACTCTTATAAGCTGAAAAATGACGTCTATTATTTTCTGTGTTTTCTTACTTGCAGATTGATAAATTTAGATTACTAATTCTCTGTTGTTACTTTTTTTGTAGATGAATAGACACTTAAAGGTGCATAAACTAGAGTTGACAGTAAAAAGAGAAAGCAAAGAGGTAAGAATCCAAAAAAAGAACTCTAAGAAAATTCATAGTGCTATTATTTTGGAAAGTTTAGAGGAATAGCAATTCTTATTTGATCATTTTATTAAAATCAGTAATGTTTACAAAAATAAGTTTCCCTCTCTAAATCTATTTTGTTCATTAAGTCCTTAAGTTATAATTTTGGAAAATTTGATTAAAAATATTAATTTTTTTTTTCATTTCAATTAGGTTTTCTTCACTTTGGTTGTGGTGTTGACTAACTTGTTGGAGGAGACAAAGAGGGAACTATCACCACTAGGAGAGTAGCAAAAAAAATCAAAAATCTCTCAAAAATGCGCCTAGCCTTTGCTAGCTTTAGAAAAAGGTATTCTACTTAACAATCTTGTATTGATTAAATTGTGGTATTTAATTTGAATCTAGCTTAATAGGGCCACCCTATTATTGTCCATTCCAAACAAGAAATTAGGTATATGCTCTCAACTTTTTGAAGTTGATCAAAAAGACAAAAGTGTTGTGTTTGGGTGGTAGAAAGAAAGGGAATAAATTGAACCACACATTTAAATTCATTAAAAAACTCCTTGTCAAGAGGTTAAAAATGAACAAAAGTGTTTGAAGTGTTTGGAACTAAGGAAAGTAATAGAGATATGCTCTTCACTCTTTGAGTGAATCAAATTCCCAATCTTAATTGACAAAGTTCAATTTTTTCTTTCATGAACATGCTAGATCCATAGAGGGCCTAACTCCTAAGAATACCTTTATGAAGGTGGTGAGAGGTAATGACCCAGGTGGGAGACAATCACTTAAGTCATGATACTATCCAACCCATTATAATCAATTGAACTCATCCCCAAAAGGTTGAAGTGACTAAATTATGTTGAAAATATTCACTTCCTCTAGTAGTCCTTCAGGATTGTGCAAAATCATACTTTTTTTCTTGTGGGAAGCCCTTGTAACAAGGGCATAAGAGACTCTTCATAGTTTAGAAAAAAGGTGTTAACTACAACTTGGTTAAGTAGAAAGCTACCTTATTAGAGCCATTATTTAATCACCAAATTTGACTCTAGGTAGATTTTTTGGAAGAATTTATTGTACAAGACCAATGAAAATGTCCGAGAACATACACTTGGTGTGTTTTAGGAGTAAGATGCAAATTTGATGTTTTTTTTGTGTTTGTGTCTTAATTTTCAAACAAGAATTCAATCCTATAGATTTGATTGTAGACATTATAATTTTAAATCCTTAAAAACTGTGAAAACCAACTTGATCGACAAAGTGACATGTACAGGAGATTAAGAAACACCTACAATCATTTATGTCATGCATGTAAATGGAAGTTACACCTGAAAGTATTTAAAAAACACCTAACTCACTAGAAAGTGATGCCCCTAAGTTTTCAAACAGTGCCTATAAATAGATAAATACCGCCTACAAACTGTAGAGTATCACGTGTAACAATTCTAGTTACCACCTACAAAGTTCAAAGTCACGCGTACACTATAGTAAAGTGATGCTGAAAAAAAAAAAAAAGAGGCAAACAAAGAGCATCTCCATGGGGTTTGGAAAAAAATTTATAACTTTTTCAGATACCCTTTTTGGAGTTCTTTGTGACTGTAACCCGAACTGGTTAAAATATTACATCTGGTTAAAATTTCAAATTGTAAAAGGATTTTAAGGTGTTCTTGTCAACTTGAGATCAATCACGTTAATGTCGGCCTTTACTAGGTCACATTACACCATAGATACTTTGTTACTAGATGGGACTTATCTTTGTCAAGGAGTTTCATTCGCAAGTCAAGAACCCACTGTAACCCCTTTACCCATTGAAGGATAACAAGAAGAAGAGAAACCAAACATGGCCATGCCCTTGAGAAACATGAATGAATTGCATAATCATGATGCTGATCAAAGCCTAAACTCTGGTCAAGGTGGGAGGGAAGAAAGACATGAGGAGATAAACCAAGAACATCCTCATTTACATGATGACCATGAACAATAAGATGAAGAACCCACAGAAGAAAGAATCAATGAGGCCTTACAAAACTGACTCTTCATGAATGTCATGGGGAAGATCCTAGACAAGGATAGAGAGAAGTACTTCTTTGACTTGATCCAATAAGGGTTTCAATTACCCCATGATTATGATATTCATAAGTTGAATAAGAAAGAAGAATATAATCCCATGGCTATGATGAAAAAACATTTTAATTTATTTCAAGCTCAATTGGACAACATGAAACAAGCAGGGGATCCTAAACCATTTTCTATCGAAGTGCTCTGTCCATTTCCATTTGAAAAAACTTTAATTATGGTACCAATCCCCCCAAATTTAATTTTTCCTAATTATGATAAATACAAAGGAATATCCAATCCTCATGACCATCTAAGGGAATTTTGTGCATTGATCTTGGAGTTCATGCATGATACAACATATTTAATGAGACTTTTTCCAAGGATCCTAGGAGGAACAACGATGGAGTGGTTTTCAAAACTACCCTCTAGTATTCCCACATTTGAAGAGTTGGATTTGAAGTTTGTGACCCATTACTCCTACAACACTAAGCATGAGGTCACAATGTTAAATTTATGTAACAACAAGCAATGTGATGGAGAAGGATTCCTTTTGTTCTTACAATGATGGAGAGTGGTATTCACACGATACCCTCGAAGTGTGCCCAAAAAGGAAGAAAAGGACATTTTTTTAATAGCTTGAACATAGAGATGAAATATCGGTTGAGGTTACAATGACCATGTTCATTCCAAGACCTAATTGGGAATGGAGTTACCATGGAATATTTTTTGTTGAAAAGTGGAGAGATAAAGCTTTACAAGGAAAACAAGAATTCCACTAATCACAATACCTCCAACAATTACAACAACAATAACAAAGCTCCTCCAAATGACAACTAGTTTTGGGTCAAGAATAATAACAAGGGTTTGGTGAATGATGGGTTTGTGGAGTGAAAAAACCTAAAATCTACTCCCTTAAATCTTACACAAAGTTCAAATTAAGCTAATAATGTGAATCAAGCTCCCAAGGTTCCATTCAACAATAACAATAACTTTGAAAATAATCAAGTGGCTAACAAGCCAAAAACCTTCTTTTCTCCAACACCTAGAAGGAAGTTTACATCTTTGGGAGAACCCCTTGAAAATTCATTGTGAACCCTTATTTCCAACAAGATCATTGATTTACCCAAAGCTAAACCTTTTGAGCCACCCATAAAGCCACCACAGTGGAATGCATCAAACCGTTGTGAATACCATCACAATAGGGGGCACAAAACAAATGATTGCATGCGTCTAAGACATGTGGTGCAAGATTTAATTGATAATGGTGTGATTAAAGTGTAAGGGCCCCAAAACATTGATGATCATACGACCTTTAAAAAACCTTTCTTTAATCATGAGAAAGGTGAGTCCTCAAATTCGAACAACAATGGAAACAATTCCAAAGGCAAAAACAATGTTAATTTTTCTCATCACTGTGACAATAATATCAATACCTTATCTGTACATGAGAATGTTGTTAATGTTGTGGTGGTAAAGGAACAACCTAAAAAGGATACTTCTAATGCTATCACTAGGGGGAAAGCAGAAAGGATTACCCTACAAGGGTGTGCTCCTAAACCTATTGGTCCTACACAATCAACTACTTTGGCTAAACAACCACTTACTGCAAAAAAGTGTTATAGTTTGGTTGATCAACTAAAAAAGACTCCAGCACAAATTTATATTTTGGAATTATTAAAACTTTCTCCCAATCAAAAGGATATCTTTGAGAAATCTCTTGTGGAAACTATTGTTCCTATAAACTTGGAGGAAGATAAGTTTGAAAACATGGTAGGACATCTTGTTGCACAACATTGCCTTTCATTTTTAGAACAAGATGATATGTCAATCAATCATCCTCAAAATTTGCCCTTGCATATAGAAGTATTATTCCAAAATCATAGGGTCAATAGAGTCCTTATTGATGGAGGAGCTAGTTTAAACATTTGTACCTTGAACCTAGTCAAAGATTTAGGGTTAATCGAGTAATCTATTGATCCCAAGAAACAAATTACTATAAAGGCTTATGATGAGGAGGAAAGATCTTCTAAAGGAATGGTGTTTTTTCCCATTCATGTGGGTCCTATCAAGAAAGATACCATTTTTCAAGTCCTTGACATGAAATTAACTTATAATATTTTATTGGGAAGGCCATGAATTCATGAGATGCAAGAAGTGCCTTCGACCTATCATCAATGTATCAAGTTTTCATACATGGGTGAAGAAATAACTATTGGAGGATATTATAATCCCTTTCAATATTGAAATATGGAAAAACATATTCATGAGTTATTTATTCCACATATTAGGGAAGGAATTATTCCTAGTGTCATCATTGAAGAAACCAAAGAGGAAGGTCCTAATTCTACATTAAATTTTACATCTAATTCAAGTCCTAATGAAATTAACTTACCTACATAAACTAAGGGAAAAGATAAAGTTAGTTATGAGGGTCAAAGTTCCATTAAAAATTCAGTTAAAGCTCCTACACCAAAGATAGAAATTTCAAGACCCTCTAAGGATGAAAGAGAACAAACCAAGAACGACAACTACCAAAAGATGAGTGAGATGATGCATAAATTTGAAAACAATGAAGAATCAATTCCAAAGGAGTGGGGGAATATTCCATTTCCATATTTGATTTACCAAATTCCCTAAAGACACATGGGAAACCTTCAAATTCTCATCCACCTCAAAAATACAACTCTAATTTTGTAAGAGAGAGTGATCAATCAGCCCTAGAAAAGGAGGATAATGAAGTCTTACAATGGCTCTATAAAGAGGAGGATACTTCAAACAATCCTATTGAAAGAGTACAACACGTCACCATCCAAACTTATCAATATGGCAAGGGATTTCAAATAATTGAAAAGATGGGATATAAGGGAAGAGGATGTTGGAATTACTGAAAGATGTACTGCGAGGGTAGGGGTGAATCAGTACCTCTAAAACTTTTATGTGATTAGCCTATTAACCTTTGTGTCATCAGATTTGTATATTCACCTATCTATATGTTCATCTTTCTTTATATATGTGAAATCATAACATAAGTTATTTACATGTCTAAACATTCAAGAAACATACATGAAAGTAAATAACACATAACACAAGATATGATATCACAGAAAACTCATGTTAGGAAGTAAAAACTGCAACGGGGATGTCACCCACAAAACTTCACTATCTGCAGATAAGAAGTAAGCTGGTTAAGGCTTACAATTTGATCAATTCTGATGATCTACCCTATTAGGAGTATTAGAGTGGAGACCTGTTAGGATCTACTTCATTTAAAGCTTTAGAAACACCATTAAGTGTGCACTCTATTAAGAGATTTGTCAAGAGCTGTTAAGTCCACCTTCTACTAAAGGATTTCTGATGTGATGCACTTGTTAGAATGAAACTACATTATAAATTTTGATCTGATAGTATATGAAATCTCTTATTACTGATAAAATATCCTATAAAGCTTACAATGTAGATGTAATCACCTTGAGTGATTGAATAATACCTTGTCTCTACTCGTCGGTAGCCTTGTCTGTGTTCTTGAGAACTGATATGATCTATTTCTAAACTTTGCATGAATTCACTTTTTCTTCTTAGATTCTCTTCATGGATACAATCATTTTTCAACTCTCTTTATTACAAATGATTGAACATCTATATATACTATTTTCTAGGTGCATTCTTGATTCACGCTTTTCAAGTTAACTCTAGATTCAAGGTTTACAACTTGACCTTGATCTTTAGTTAGTTGTGTTTTAGATCCATTAAGATGCTTTAAAACATTTACAATATACTTGCTTGAACCTCAAGTAATGAATTAAAACAAATTAAAACTCTATAAATATAATTACAATGTTTTATCTAACGTAGAAATTCAGATCCACTTTTTGTGGGTTATGTAACTGACTGTCGATTCTAATGCTCGGGCTACTCTGTCAGTCTGTCAGGTTTCTTTCACTCTTTTCTCTATCAGGCTCATGCTCTATCGGTGTCCCTATATTGAACTATTTGTTGGGTTCCTTGCCTTTTATGCTCTGTCAAAGATGTTCATAAAACTGTACCATCAGTTTAGTGATTTTGGATCCATTGGTGATGTTCTAAAAACTATTTTGTCGGTGATGTCCTTTATGGTTTGTCATCGGTTCAACACTTGACAGTGTTCATTGGGAAATTCTATACTTAGCATTTTCATGACAAGCATTGTCATCTCATCGGGTAAGGTAGTATGTTGTCTATTGGGTTTTCCTATACCGATGACCTTTATCATGTTTATCACTTATGTATACCAATGGAAAAAATTAATGTCATCAATCTCCCCCTTTGACATTGGTATCAAAAACTGATATGTGCAACATACTTTAATGTATTAGTATGTACACCTGTGTATACTCCTTTGTTTTCTTTCTTTAGTCATTAAATGACTCCCCCTATGCATATGTCGGTAAGTGTAAGTTTATATACATATAATTGCCTTCCCTTTTTTGTTTCTATTCCTATTGTACATACAACATACATATCATTTTCCTCCTTTTTTGATAATCAGGGCAAAGGTACTTACAACTTGTCAAAAATGTGGGAGTGTGAGGCTTTGATTTCCTCCATCATATTCTCCCATTTCTCCTTCAAACTTTATAGATCCATGTGCTCAATTGATATCCTCACATGCATATCATAGATGTTGTCTACCACAGACATCTCCTAGGTCGAGATCATATTTCTTGCATCTGTAATGTGTTGTTGCAGAGTAGTGAGGTTTGGCAGAATGTGAGCTTGCAGCTCAATAACCTCATTTCTAAACTATGTCTATACATCCCATATTTCTTGTCTTAATTTTTTTACCTCTGTGATCTTTTCATGATGAAACTTTATTGCATTTGCATCAGAGGTTAAACTTTGTGCAATTGTTGTCAGATCTGAATCTAATTGGGATAGTTTTTCACCATTATCTTTTGTGAAATTGTCAAGTGTGCACATTTTTTGAACTAAGGTAAAAGCTTCTGCAATCATTGGTTCTAATTGATTTTCTAATTTAGATAGCTTTACCTTGTTTTCTGCCATTTCTTGGCTTATTTTCTCAACAAGTTTGAGTTGATACTTCTCCTCTGCATGTTCTTCCATTGCCTGCTCTGCATCTACACTTTCAGTGGTGATGGCGTTGGTAAGAATTGTAATTTCTTCCATGACTAATATGTCATTTTCAATTTTTACCTCAGGTTCAAGTTGATGTAGTATATCCCTAGCTTTTTCAAGTGCTTGGGCTTCCCTATTTTCTTTTCCCATTTTCTCCTGTAGGGCTTTTCCTTGACATATCACTCCAAAATTTTGAAGTGTTTCAGCATCTAAAGTTGATACATCCCACTTGGGTATTTCAATCACCTCATCAAGTGTTACAGCCAAGATATCTTTTTTTATTACTTTCTTCTTCTTCTTCTTTTGTTGGAAGACAGATTGGTGAACTACCATTTGTAAATCTTGAGATTGGATTTATTTGGTAGGTGAAGGTCAAGAAGATGAAGCTTCTTGTTGCTTCTATTCAGAGTCCACATGTTGGTTGTGTGAAGATGTCTCTTTAGTGGCCTTGGGTGTATCAACAGATTTTTCTTCTTTTTCCTTCATGCTATCATCTTTCTTAACTTCTTCACTCTTTTCTTTTTCTTCATCCTTTTTCAATGTTTCGTCCTTGTTAGTATCTTCTCCTTTGTCTTTTTCAATAGACAACTTTTGTTGAGTGTCAGTTGCATCCTTCATCTCTCTGTTTGTATCCTTTTGTGTGTCCGATGCATCTTTAGTTTCATCATTACCTATTTCCTTGGGTGTTTTATCATCTTTCTTAGATGATTTCTCCTAACTAGAGTTAATATCAATAGCTTTTATTAATATTCGCATGTTGGTCAGAGTATTTACATTTGCAGTGTTAGTAAGTGTGTCCTATCCATCGGTATCACCTTGTGCAAAAGTTACATCTTTATCTTTTTGCATGTCTTCGGTAGGGTCTTTTCTTGTATTTTCATTAATGATATTATCCAACCATGTTTCATCATTAACATCCTCATTTATGTTACCTTTTATTGTCAATTCTTCTTTGGTAACCTCTGCTTCATCATCCAAGTCAATATGAATTGGGCTTGGTGGAATTTGGCTTTCTTCACCTTGTGTATTGTCAAGAGTTGTGTCGGGCCATACCTCATTTGAAACTTCAATATCCTTGTGGCCTATTGTATCACTCTCTTCTCTATCCAATTCAACTGATGAATCATTCTGTGCATCTTTAATGATAATGTGTTCTTTTTCTGGGCTAGCTTCATGAGTTGGCTTTTGAGTATTTTACACCACTTCTTGATGCTTTCCTGATCTAGCTCAATTAGCTTCCCTTTAATAAATTTCTATGCTCTCATTTTGGGTGAGAACTCATTTTCATATTTTTTCATCATTTCATCTATCTCTTTCTTCTTTGATTCAGAAGGCATAAGAGTATCAAGTACTCTTTCTCTTATCTCTTTTTCTTGATGAAGTGCTAATGTCCACCTTGCAAACAATCTATCTGATAGCTCCTTGGGTACTTCATATTCCTTGAATTGAAGTGGAACATATTTATGTTTGTACATTTTAGCTATTATAGCATCTTTAATTTTATTTTGATCCTTTGGATCAAATTTCAACCATTTCCTAATATTAGGATCTAAAATAGATTGTGATTCTAAAATGTTGTTACATATTTCATCAATGGTTTCAGGAATCAAGGGTTCTTTCCCTTTTTGTACTTCTATGTCAGATTCATCCATAGTTGAGTCATCTAGATCTTCTCTTGTTCTATTTAACTTCCTCATTTTAGTTTTTTTCCCCTTTGGTGAGACTAGTTTCCTCTTGTAGGTTCTCACTCTCCCTTTCTTCAATGGTGAAGGAGTTGCTTGCTTTACTATTTGGCTTTTTTTCCTTGAAGTAGGTTTTGTCCTTGATTTATTAGTTGGAGGAGGTGGTGAATCTAGCTGTGTAGCCTCTAAATCACTCTTTTCTTCATCTTCACCGATGGGTGAATTGCCCTTAGTTTCTTCCTCCTTTCCTTCTATTTCCTCTTCACCTTCTTTAGTAATTGCAAATTTCTTCGTTAGATTCTTTACCATTTTGTTCTTGTTTACAACTTTCTTCACAACAAGATCTGACTTGATTTTTAGTTTGGCTTCTTCATAAGTACCAAATCTTGTTTTCTTGTTGTCCAATAGTTCATTCAATAGTTCCTTGATGTATTTTGTAGCTTGTCTTATTTGGATTTCATAATCCAGTGGTGATAGCCAAGATTTTCTAGGTACTACTGGTTTGATATAAGTAAAATCAGCATCTACCATAAAGCATATATCATCCTTGTGTTCTTCTATCAAACTCTCTAGTATCCTTGTTCGTGCTTTCATCTTTTCCTTAAATCCTTTGAAATATTCATTCATTAAGTCATCAAAATTTGTACCTAATGGTTCTATGTGCTCACATATCTATATGGTGATTGGTTTTCTTATGTCCCATACTACTTTGCCTATGGAAGGAAAGTATTCTTCAAAGTAAAAGAATATGCACATAATAAGAGAATCAAACTTACAAGTATTTTTCCTTGATGACCTTATGGTGTTCATGTTCTCCTCAAGTTGATTTAACAATATTTCTGCAAGATCCATCTTCTTTCCTTTTTTGATGATCTTGTAGGTTGTTCTCATAGTAGTGCTTGCTATTCTATTCATTCTACTAGCCTAAAAGGTTTTATATCCTATCACACATGCACCAAACTTAAGTTCCTTGTCGGTGATGGTGTTAACCTTGAGACCTCTGTTGTTTGATTTTGCACCTGTTAACTTTTCTACTTCCTTTCTGGATGGGTGCTTGTGAGCTTTTGGCTTGTCGGTTGTGGGACATCTACTAACCGCATGAATAACATATTTTGTTATTCATTTAGGATCATCAAGCAACAATTTCTGGTTATGCATTCTGCTAAGAATTATTCATATCCATTCGGTCTTAAAAACCCTCAAAAAGTGTAGTGTATTTGTCAGACCTTTCACGTCTAGATGCTTGTGCTCTTCTTTTAGGTTTCCAGTGTCATCACAGAGTTCCTTATAGGACTTATCTAGGTCTAAATATCCTATTTCTGAGATCTTGCAATGTATATAGGATCTTACATCCTCTACCAGAAAAACCCTAGGTGGGATTCTTGAGAATGCTCTAGAATCATCAGGTTGCGATGCAATTTCTAGGTGTAACTTGTATTTAGGTTCAACACAAGTACTATTGCTAATAATATTAATCATTTTCTTCTTATCCTCTTTCAATTTTTTTGTTCTTGAAGTAGATGTCATCGTATTTTGAAATTTAGGGCTTTCTATAATTTAAACACAGTGCGATCAGTGATTGTAGGTACTTACTGAATCTCTATGATCGCTTGTGAATCTATTGAGTCAAGTTTGAATCTTGTTGAGGTCGAAATTCAATCTGTTCTTCAATCTCTCTACTTAGCTCTGCTTCATTGCTTCAAAAATCGCAGGTGCGAAATGAGTTCTTCTATTGCACTTTTATAATTTTTTGTGCCCTAAGTTGTCATTAATGCTCAACAACTCATCGGTGTACAAAGACTGAGTATGTCGGTTGAGGCATAAATATCATCATTGGTGAAGGCGCAAAGTTTCAGGGTAGCTAGAAGCTTTGGTGATTTCACCGATGATTGTCGGTAAGATGGCGATGACAACCTCTATTAGCTCAAAGATCACCGATGTCTATCGGTTACACTTAGCGACTTGGATTTTGTGTAATGCCTGATACGTTTTGGTAAGTAGTGTCAAATTTACTATGTGTGTTCACTGATGCTTATTGATACCCATTTACCAATGGAATTGTTTTTTAATAGTATTACAAGTAACAATATAGTGCATATCTCCAATAATGCTAATTTTGTCAATATGATCAATGTGTAATGGAACAGATGCATAATATAACTTGTCATAATGAAGTTCCATACTTACTTGTGTAACTTAGTTGGGAATAGTGATGCCACTAGATCCATTGGATGGGGTTTCATCATTTTCATTACTTTTTCCAACACCTTTAGTGTTTTTAGCTTTTCTCCACATATTTTTTCTCATCTTCTTGATGTCATCAATGGTGTTTCCATTGGGATAAGTGCTTGTTTCTGTCAGTCAGTCTTTGCAATCTTTTATCACATGTCCAACCTTATGACAATGTAAACATGCCATACCTAGAT